>DWHP01003343.1:0-13483 GCA_018247895.1 Parnassius honrathi
CTTCCCAGGAGTGAGGATTTTTCCGAACAAATTAAAAATTGTTTTCAATAAGACTTATTTTTGATCTATATTAAATAAAATATATTCTTTTCTATTCCATTCTACTGAATGTTTCTCCAGTTCCTTTTTTTGCTGTGCCGGGTAGTGACAGCGTAGAAGAATCCACTACTCCTTATCATACCATGGGTGTTATAACGGGGGCCAGTAGGAAATTAAACAGGAAATGGGTAACAGCATGTTTTTGATAATAACTCAAAATACTAGAAAACTGCTCCTACCGGTCCGCCCGCCCGCGTGGCAACTGTGGCAAATATGCTACCTATGACACTTTCGATAAGCTGCAATAAATCAGTAATTGCGTGATCTTTTGCTGGGCAAAGTTCGGTCATTTCAGGCTTTCATGGGGAGATGGGTTTCACCACGCAGAGGCTTTTTCTTTTCTTTATATAGAAGACGGGGCAAACGAGCACCTGATGGTAAGTGTTGAACGCCGCCTATTGAAGAACCGCAACACCGGTGGGATAGCATGTTTATCGATTATATTTTACTTAACTATGTAATGTGGTGAACACTGACTCTTTTCCCCTTCCATAATAAAAATATCCCAGATGAACCTTAGAATGTACACAAATGTAATATATAAAAATTAATTTTTGTTTGTTTGTGTTTTGCGCGCTGTCATGCCGTTCATCAGATTGCGGTAAAACTTTGTCTATTTACTGCTTGCACTTGCGCGAAGGTTATACGAGGCCAATACCTTTACAAAATATATAATAAATAAATTGTACTGTACAATTTACTTACACTAGATGGTGCGGGTATCCTACTCACACAATTC
Organism: Parnassius honrathi; assembly: GCA_018247895.1. Classification (NCBI taxonomy): domain Eukaryota; kingdom Metazoa; phylum Arthropoda; class Insecta; order Lepidoptera; family Papilionidae; genus Parnassius; species Parnassius honrathi. Next base: position 839 of record DWHP01003343.1, read on the forward strand.
ATTTGAAAGTTTTAGATCATTCAATTACAATGAATGTATTATCAATCCTAATTAAACTATACAACTCTTTCAAATAAAAAAAATATTTCCTCAGTTATTTCTTCTGTGGCAGCAACGCGCCGGCTGGTCGTTGTTAAAAAAAAACAGAAAATCAAATAAAATTTTGGAATATGGAGTTGGTATATTTGATGAATTAGAATACTGGGCTATTGTGGCGAGACTTTGAACACCTGTCGTAATTATTATAACTTAATAAATTAAAGGCGGCAGGTGGTGACTTACCGCTTTCTAAATGGACACCTCACACTACAGTCTACGCCTGACTACAAGGCGCAACATTCCTGTAAATAGCTAAGGGTGTAGATAGATGAGTTTGCGGGCAGAAAATTCAGTCAGCATTCTACCGGCATTATGAAATTTTACCCTCTCACGCTTCAATAATAAAACAATTATTAGTATTAACAAAACGTAATATTTATTATTAACAAATATCGTTTTATGAAAAATAGAAATAACCTGGAGATTTCATTACATACTTAACATAAGAGCTACTACAAAAACTTTTACTGAATGAATGAATTTCATAAACAAAATAAATCTTCTTTTTAAGGTACCGTCTCCTTGCGAAGGTTGGCAATCATTAGGGCGATTTCAACTTTTGAGATCGCTACTCTAAATAGTGATCTTGTGCTCTTCCCGAACCACTGGCGCAAGTTTTTCAGCCACGACATCCTTCTGCGGCCAGGCCTCCTTCTGCCTGGCACTTTCCCCTGAATGATAAGTTGAAGGAGTTCATATTTTTTGTTGTTACGCCTCATGTGCCGAAAATATTCCAATTTCCTCCTCTTTATGGCTGTAAGTATCTCTGTGACCTTCCCCACTTCTCGTAGCACGGTAGTGTTTCGTACGCGGTGTCTTCAAGAAATTCTTAGCACACGTCTGTACAGCCACATCTCAGACGCTCCCAATTTTTTTAGACATGGCTTCTGTCAACGTCCAAGCTTCTACACCATAGAGAAGTACAGAAAAGACATAGCACCGCGCTATGTATGTTCGAAGAGAAATACTTAGGGTCCGGTCACAAGGACTTTTGAGCCCCGGTTTCGCTCAATTGCTAGTTCAATACGAGATGTATTGAACTTGCATAAGTCCTGCCGCATGTATTAGGAAATCTGCCTGTTCAGTTGCCTGTATGCTGTCAAATCTGCTGAAGACTGCAGCTTCATTTCCCATCTACCAGCCATGAGATTAAGAGTGTGATCGGAGAGTTTTTGTGTTCTTCTGCGGCGGGTCTTATAGAACTTAGCTCCAACCACGTGGACGGATTCCACTGTATTATAGTTCACGGTATTGCAGTCTTCTAGGCACTGAAAACGGTTTTGTAATTCGAGCTAAAAATTTTCGGGAACCTGGATTAGCGCACGAGCGGGACGGAGCGTTGACTACAATAGACGAGACCTCTCCAACTCAATATTTAGGTTCAGTGTGCCTCTTACCATTCGGTGATCGTTGCCAGTTTTCACTCAAGCGATCACTGAGACATCACTAAACGATTGGCGTCTGGTCGTCACAATGAAGTAAATCTTATTTTTGTCGAACCATCGGGTATCGACCAGGCCCACTTCCTGTGGCGCCGCTACTGGAAGAAAGAGTTCATCATAAAGAGTCCCTCTTTCTCCTTGAAGTTGGCAAGCTGCTGACCTTTGGATTCCGTTGTCTTATTGCAAATTTCCCCACCTTCAGCTCAACACTTTCTCTTGTCCTAGTCTTGCGTTTAAGTCTCCCATCAACACCATATAGTCAGTTTTGGAGGAATGCATAGCTCTAGAGACATCTTCATACATTTCCTCCACCTCCTCATCGGGATGTGCTGAGGTTGGTGCGAAAACCTGTATGATCTTCAGCGAATACCCTTTTAGTGATTCTGAGTATCAGGTACGCAACCCTCGTCGACACACTCCCAATCTTTACAACAGTGTTGACGAGGGACTTGTCGACGATAAATCCAACACCTACTTAGGACAGATGGTTGCCCTCCCGGTGCTAGAACACGTTGCCGGATGTGAGGATTATCGTGTCCTGCCCCTCTCTTAGAATCTCGGATAATTTTTTTTTCGCCAGTGCAACTTATCTACCTCTTCTTCAAGCTCCAGGATCTTCTCGTCAGTCCTCAGGGTGCGTGCGTTATACGTTGCCAGGTCGAGTCGTCTTAGGTGGTAACCGAACCTCCACCGTTAAATATACGTGATAAAATCCGTAAAAACGACTATTATTTCAATGTTTGAGGTATAGCTGACGAGAAGGCGTAATTTTCCGAACTATGCCCAGCCGAGTTGAATGCGTCGATTGACCTCTCGGCCGAGGTTGGACTTACCTAGTCGGACTATTTGTCCCAGGTAAACATACTCGTCAACAAATTCGAGCTTAGTGCTTCCAATAACTACCGGCGCAGCGTAGGTGTGACATGGACGCTGCACATGATCTTTGTTTTGTCCATGTTCATCTTAAGACCTATCCTTTGGGAGGCACTATTGAGGTCATTGAGCATAGTGCTTAGGTCCTCCAGTGATTCTGCCATAACGATTACACAAACCGAAGGTATGTCATGTACTCTCCATTCATGTTAATAATGTATTCTTTTCAGTCCTGTATCTCGAAAACGTCTTCCAATGCAGCGGCGAAGAGTTTTAGGGGTTATAACGTCACCCTACTGTACAAATACTTCAGCACTTCGTACACCGATAGTCAATTTGGCGCCGCAAAGGGACTGTAACACTGCCTAACTTTTATCAAATTCGAAGGTTTTCTCATAGTCCACATACGCTAGGCAAAGTGGCAGATTGTACTCTTACATCTTCTGTACAATTTGCCGAAGGGTATGTATGTGGTATATACTACTAAAGCCTTTTCAGAAACCGGCTTGTTCGGGAGACTGGAAGTCATCTAGTCTGCGTGCAAGACGATTCGTAATGACTCTCGAAAGAAGAGGGGAAATCGGTCTGTAGTTCTTCAAGAGAGCGTTGTCACCCTTCTTGAAGAGCAAGACCACCGCACTTCTGCTCTACGCCTCCGGAGTAGTACCACAATGGGGGATGGAGTGAAAAAGCTGCTGAAGGACTTCAAGTACCGGTTTTCCACCCACTTTCAGAAGCTCTACTGTAATTCCACCTTTACCTGGTGGCTCGTCGTTTTTAAGGTACTGTAAAGCCATTCTAATCCCGCTCACACTGACGTCCGGAATACCAACGGAATAGTGACGGATAAGACTAGCTCTTAGATCGTTACTCACATTTGCGTGTGACTCCAACGATGACGTGTACAGCTGCCCTTAGAACCTCTCAATTCCACTCAAAATCTCTTCCTGGCTACGGTGGTGACCAAGGTAACGGCAGGGCAAGGGGTGCTAAGGATGTCCGGCGGAGGTACGGCTACCACCTAAGACGACTTTACCTGGCAGCTTATAATGCACGCACCCTGAGGACTGATGAGAATATCCTGGAGCTTGAAGAAGAGGTAGACAAGTTGCGCTGGCAAATTAGAGGATTATCCGAGATCCTAAGAGAGGGGAAGAACACGGTAATCCTAAAATCCGGCAACGTGTTCTATCACCGGGTGGGCAACCATCTGTCCCAAGGAGGTCTTGGATTTATCGTCCACAAATCCCTCATCAACAACGGTGACAGGACTGGGAGTATATCGACGAGGGTTGCGTACCTGATACTCAGATCAAAGCGTAAAGTAGCAGCATAATGTCGCTGTGTTTCGTACGGTGAGTGTAGAGAACCGGAGACCCTTTTTACTGGAAACGAGGCATTCCATCTCAGTCCTCAGGGGTGACAACGCATCTGAATTTTGATTCTTAATCGAAATAAATGTGGAAATCTATGGGTCACTTACCATCAGCTAAACTGTGTGCTCGTTTGTCACCCCTATTCTATAAGTTTATAAAATAGTTAAAAAAAATTACAACGTGTATACCTCCCCACAGTTGAAACTTAATCCAATGCCTTGCCTTGTTCGTGTCTGTTTTATTTCTCGAAAATGCAGATCACCTCAATGTTTTTCAGACAGATGCATTTTTCCTTACCCTATTAAAATATTTACCTACCATTTACTATCGTTCCGAGCAAAACTGCTATTTTAACAACAAAAAGCATTAAAAGCGCTCAGTTTATATTGCAATATTATCTCTTCCACTTGCGTTTTTCAATAAACTGGTCTCGGATTAATAATGGACTCTTTAAGTTATTTGTTATAGTAAAATAATATTTTTGGTTCATTACATTTACTATATCTATCGTGGTTTATATACTGTTATTATGTAAGTGCAAACGCAGATCACTCTCCTCTTAAGACCTAATTTCATAAAACTTGAGAACCACTAACTTGTTCCCCGATTTCAAAACAGTTTTTTAAAGCAGTTCTGGAACTTTTTTGAGCTGATATATCCAAATCAATTAGTAGGTATCAGTACTGGCACCGGATAACACCTCAATTACTTTATTATACTACTATATAATATAAAGTACTTGAGGTGTTCTAGCTATCTTAATTTTATATTTTAAATGACATTTATTTATAATCTTAAACTATTTTTTTAAAACCTCATTTTGTACCGGTTTCGTAAATTTATTGGTTCCTTTATTTTAATCAAATTGCTCTATGTAGGCAACATATGAAATGTAGACCAACATTGTGGTGCAGTCATTATTTTAGATTGCAACACATGCTCTTACAAGTTAGCCCGCTGCAAGTAGCCACGTTTCTAATTAAATTAACTCTTACCTTGCTCAACTGACGTCTTAATTAACACTTGTAATTGAATGTTGAATTTATTACTAATTACTTTAGCTCTACTTCTTTTCTACATTTGTATTCATTACTACAGCTATAAGCATGAAGCTTCATGATAATAATAGTCGTTATCACGTTGCCTCTTTTTTTAAAGCGAACGACTAACCGCAACTCCAACTGGCTGGCAAAAAGTAAATGAGGTTCTACAGAACGAGTAAATAAGGAATCATATTAAACCTTTGTATATACATATATATATATATTATTCTAGCTCCCACTTCGATAGTAAAAATTTTTACAAAACAATAAATTTTTATATTTATCCGTCGTAGAGCCATGCAGCAGCTTTACATACTTGCAGCACGAATGAGTCGGCTCGGCCTGTATAAGAGGAATATTTTTGCTATGTTGTAAAAGACGGCTTTCCGTTGAGTGTAGAAATCGGACTTAATTTTAACAAATAATGAGGCATCCCTTAAGGTGAGCATAATGCAAATTAGTGACAACACATCTGCACTTCGATGCTTAATCAATGATAGATATGTATGTCTATGGGGCATCGCATCCACTTATCATATATCATTTATCATATTTATACTACAAAATAGCAAGATAATGCTGCTGTGTTTCGTGTGTGACCATCTGTTTATCGTTTAAAGCTTATAAGTTTTCGGATCTAGATATGTGTGGTATGATAACCCTGTTTATCTAGTGCTGGCACTACGTAATCTTCCAACCATACCTGTATATAGGTTTATGAAGTACGAAAAGTGAAAACGATGTATGCAAATTACGCATCGAAACAAAACAGTTAGATATTTGTAGGGCCGGTTTGTCCTAGTTTGCAAAGGTGGTCAGTATTCATCCAACGCGCGAATTACTCCTTAGTACTTAGCAGATCAGGCAATCAATGTAGAACCGAATGAAGATATAACTATACCTAATGCTCGAATGAAGATATAACTCTTTAGTGGCGAAAATACACTATCTCATATCATCTCACGGGTATCGTAAGAGGAAAACTGAATCAGGAGGTAGGCAGCAGTATCTTCCTCTACTTCTATCCTATCTTTATCCTTATTATGACTAAAATATTTAAAAACTGTGATTGTCAATCCACTTGATGAACGTCGCAATTATAAGACTCGGGGAGGATTATGTTCAGCTGTGAACTTTTGATAGAGTTTAATGAATAAACTTAATGATAAAAAATAAATACTTTGTGATGATATAACAATTTTTTGTATAAATGAGAATTTAAATGATAAGCTTAAACTCCTGAGAAAATTAAACCATTTCCATGCATACGTTTGAATTTCATTTCTAAATATTGTTGGATAATATTTATAAAACCATTAATTATTCCAACACGGCTTTGATTCCCATCAGAATAGGTTGAAATGCTTATGAGTTCGTTGTAATGAAATTCAGCAAAATTGAACCTTGAAGATTTCGTGAAACATACCTTAAACGAACTTCATGAAAATCGAGATCAGAGGAACCTTATTCGGAAACTACACATAAAAAACAACTGACTTGTCTGTAGTGAGTGGACGATGCGGATCTCACAGACTTTTGTGACCTGTGAACAGATAGTGCTGCTATAACGGGTTGAAGAGTAAGAGATATTTTTAATCAATTGGATAGCTTTTATCGCGGGCTTTGAGCGCGGCGACCGAATCAAGAAATTCCGTAACGAAAATAAACCTAACACCCCGCACTCCGACCGGCACAGCGGTGCAGCGTTGAAAGCCGTGCATCGTTTAACGTCGTTTCAATTCGGTATACTTCGGCACGGTGTTTGTGTGCGTGCGACTAGACGTATGCGTGTACTAGCGTAGACTAGCTGCAATTATTTTAAACAATATTAACTTGTTATTTATTCAATAAAAGAAAAAAAAATTGTTTTCATATCGGTCACCACGCTCAAAAAGTGTAACTTGAATTAATATCAAAAAAAACTGGAATTAATATCAAAAAAATAAAAAATATTACGTAAATGAATTAAATAAATAATTATAATTGCATAAGTAGATAAAAAGTGCTATGCAATAGCTTTACCGCGGCAGTCCCCGAATGCCACACGTATTTGTTTTAATATAAGTCATCATATAAACAAAATTGAAGTTTCTATCTTTAATATTGAAATAACTACCCTTTATTGAGATGAGCGGCTATGTGCATACCATTAACACATAAATAAACATTTCCAAAATTTGTCTGTGTGTGTGTGTCCGGGCTAATCTTGGAACGGCTGCACCGATTGTAATGAAACTCGACAAACGAATATAAAACAATGCCAAGAATGATCTAGGCTATGTTTTATCCGAAATATTTATATTTTATTATAAATCGAAAAACTGATAAAATAAATTCTGGTCTTAAATGCTTATCTTAATTATAAATAACGGCACATTAATAGATCCCATTCAGGTAACGCCAAGGCGTCTCGTTGCTGGTGTTTATATATGGTTGTGGGCTTTGAGCTAGTCTTTTTTTTATTGAAATTTTTTACACAGTATATTATGGTAGAGATACATATATATTAGTACAGTTATATTATGGTTCTAGCACGAATGAGTCGGCTCGACAGCGAGCCACCACGCTGTCGCAAAATACCAGCGTAAAATAGCAGCTTAATACTGCTGTGTTTCGTATGTTGAGTGTAGAGATCCGGAGACCCTTTTTTACTGGAAACGAGGTATTTGATCTTAGTAGAGTGACAATGCATCTGCGTTTTGAATCTTAACCGACGGTAAATGTAGATGTCTACGGGCCACAACATCTACTTACCATCAGGTGGACTGTGTGCTCGTTTGTCACCCCTGTTCTATAAAAAAAATCCTAGTCGTATTCTTGGTAATAAGTTACAGGAGTCCACCGGCTGTAGAAGCTACTCACTAACACTATATAACATAAATCTACATAACATATAAAAATGAATGTTTCTTTGTCTCGTGTTCGTTCCAATACCATTTTTAAGACCACGATGAACATTTGGTAAGTGAGGAAAAAGTAATTATTTTGTGCGTTGATTTGTTTGTTCGTCTTTCCAATTAAAATGAAACTTCTTGAATTGTTGTGCGCGAGATTCCTAACGGGGTCGGGGCAAAAAAATGGATAACGTATTTAAAGTACAGCTACTGAATACATAAATACTTAATATAATGTTGATAAATTTAAATATGGTTTATTTTCAAACATAATTGTATCTAAATATGATTAATTGATAAATCCAGGTCACTGCGCCCCGACTGCCTTGGCACTAGTGGCTTAGCAATGAGTGGCTGCGCTGGGGGCCGCGAGTTCGAATCCCGCACGGAAGAAGTATTTGTATAGCCTACAAATAATTGTTCCAGGTCTGGACGTTTGTCCTTGCGTAATTTATGTTTGTAAACTGCCTCCACGATACAGGAGAAAATCCTAGGGTGGGGGTAATGTTTTTTAAAAAAACAAAAAAAAACATTGTTTTAAATATTCTGATAACTCACCAAATTAATTGTTATAATGATAAATGTACAATAAACGTTGTATGTTGGAGTAGAATAATAATTATTCAATGTAGATTACAAGTAAAGTTTATTAAATGCATTTTTTTTTACTTTTACTGCCGGCTCGTAAAAAAGCAACAACAAGAAATCCTGCGGTTACATAAAGATATAAACGTCATCATACATTGCGGAATTTTCGCGTCTATATCGTACGAACCGCAAGATATGTTAAGCTTAACGTTTATCAAAATAAGCCGAATCTTCAATACGTCTCATACAATAGCGTCACGCCTCTAATCCCCTATAACACGGACCAAGTTAAGTTAAGCCATAAAATATAGCATTGGATGGAAAATTGCGAAAAACACAGTGATAGGCGGCTAGCTCATTGCCCATTCAATCACAAACCTTATATTTCATTAATCGCTATTTATGACATTAAAACAACTAACACAGTTGGTACATTCTTTCTTGTAATAATTTCCACATAAACATGGAGTCTTCAAGTACCAGATCAATATAAGACAATCTTCAATCCATCTCACTAATAAATAATACAGGCAATCACAATTGCAATCGTAATCAAGTTAAATTTATTAAAGCTTCATAACACTTAACATTATCTCGGTATATCGGCGTGTTTAACACCTCTCACGCTCACGACCGACTCGCGAGGCTCGGCGGCTTGCTCACAAAGGACCCTCATAAAGCAAGCACGAAAATAAAAGCGCTCGTATAATAAAGAGAGTCAATTCGCCGTCTCAAGGTGTGAACCTGTCACGGGCGAAAAGATGACTCCATTATTAACTGACTAAATAACAATCTCGCGGGGTCCCGTTGCGAGCGGTTGATGCGTTAATAAGTCCCATGTTGTTGTTCGTTATTGTTGTTGGATATATTGAAAATGTTTTGAATTAATTAGTATATTCAATCGCTTATGGTCGATTTTCGCTTGACATATGCAACTGACCGTAAATGTTGAGTTTGTGTAACGAATATAGTTGTTCTTATTTTTGTCACGAAATACGTTATATTTAAATGAAATATATACATGTAATGTTTTTTACTATGTAAATTTAAAATACCTTGGAAAAAAATAACAATGCAATGTCTATTACTTTTCTCATTTATTTACAAAACATTCAAATAAATCATAATAAAAATGCAGAACGGCAGTATTGAGCTTAAAAAATCCAGGCCTCTTATCACGAGTCGCGGATACCTTTAAGATCTTTATCGCTTGTGAACTCTACGAACCAATAGTCTCTACAGCATAGTACAAAGATGTAATCATCACTCCGAGATTTATACATGTGCCACTTACTCAGTACAGCCGCCTCTGACGCCATCCCAGTTCTAAACGAGGTATCCCTGAGATGAGACTCTGCGAAAGTGTCTAAGCCCATAGCATCCCACACTAGGGTTTTACAACTTTAGACTAAAATCATAAAATCTGGTTCCCCTCCATTGTATCTATATATTCCGCAAGACTCTAAAACCGAAGAAACATTTATAGAGCAAGAGCTATTCGGATAACATTGTTCACAGAACCGTGACGAGACAACCTACTCGCATTTTTAATGCATTCTAATCTTAACAAAAAAAAATTTCAACATTTAAGTTACCGTTAACTACCTGGCCCCTCATCGCGATCTATGCAAATCTGCCTTCAAATCGTGACGCCGTAGGAACCGTAGAAACCCCAACTGCCTTCTAAGGTATATTTAAATGTATTTTTATGTATATATTTTGAAAAGTTCTGATATTGCCTCTCAACCTTGCTTTCCCTAACGCTAACTGAGCGTTTAAACGGATAGTTTAAATGGCGGTATATTTTACGTGGTAAAACAACGCTAAAGCTGTATTATGGCTTAGCACAATCAATCACACAAAAATCACATAGCAAAATCAGTCGGTTCGACCAAGGAAGATCCAAGCTCTCAAAAATATCGTACACAATTTGTACATACATAAATAAACATCTAGATTCGGTACAATTTTTGTAAGGTGGATGGATTATTTTATCAATTGTTTTGTGTTAAGTGAATTCATGGCTCCACAGCAACGTAGGCAATTTAGCAGTACACTTACGTAGTTATAATACGTCTAAGATTATAATGATTTTTTATATTTAAACCAACACTACACTTTCATTAAAACTATTTGTCACGTTTTACTATTTTTTTTAAATTCCTGACTTTAAGGATGCTTTGCTGCAACATGGTCATAGGGGAATTGAAACGATTGACGTCCTGATATCAAAGTTAACCTTCAGCTTTTTAATTATCACTTTTGGTCGGATCTACGCAGAACGAACTTACTGGATTCTGAGGTTTTTTATTGGTATGCTTGGGTTTAGTTTTAATTCTATTAATTGCAGGATCCCAAGCACGTAGTAGTACCCAGCCTCCTTCTTTATTTGAATGAAGATGGTTTTTAATTTCAATAACCTCACGTTTCATCCTTGGTAGGAATCGATGTTCTTTCGCGAGGATTTGCAGTCTATAAAATCTGATGTAATGGCGGAGGCTGCCTAGTATAATATGATCACAAACTGCAGACTTTCTCGACCGTAGGTATTTCGCGTCAACTAACTACCAACTTTTATACTTTTATATGTTCTTGTACGCGAGTTTTATTGATCTTTTTGTTGGCCTTATATAAGAAAGACCACATTCATAATCAAGCTTGTACACTTTGAATCAAAAATAAGTATGTAGAATTTAACGCAATAAAATTCATAAAAGTAGTATCTTTATAACTTTTAAGATTATATATGGATGTTTTGAGCTGTTTTACCCTAATATAATTCATATAAATAACGTGTATAAACAACCAATAACTATGAAATAAAAAATGTTTACTCTCAGAGAAATGAATGGATCTACATATAGGACGTAGGCGAATCAGAGCTAATCTCGATTTTAAGCTCAAATTCCACAATGTCAAAATTTGTGTTAAATAATATGGTCTATATTCAAATTTTGACATTGTAGTGTTTAAGCATAAATTCGAGATTGTTCTGAATACCGGCCTTAGAATTTTGCTTCGCGCTAATCTGTGAGGAAGTTTTACATAATGAAGTGCACTTGTGAGAGCGGGATAGACTTTAGTAAAGCTTAATGTTTATTTTATATATGTATATTGATACCCGTTTTAGCTTAGGGTATGTATGTCCCGCTACTAATCACAGGTCTCCTCTTATTTCTAAGAGTCTGCCGCGCTACGCCAGTGCTTGTTCGTAGACGTCACATGTTTTCAACATAATAAATTATTCAGAGAAGTTTTCCTCATGACGTTTTCCTTCGTGACATAAAACTGGCGGATATCAAACCCGGGATGCTCGCGTACTGTAGATTACTGAAGATTTACAGCGTGAACCTAATTCTCAGCTGCCTTATCTCATCAGTCAATATTAGATAAAGACCTATACTTCTAATTAGTATACTAGAAGTATAGGTCTTTAACTTTTTGTTATATATTATTCGACAATTATATATGATATTGTTCAACATTACTGTTCAAAAAATCAAAATATAACATTGTAAATAAGTAGCCAAAATTTATCAACACATCTCTCGCTCAGGCCTTCGTAAGAGTTACTGTAACAAATCTCAAAAATGTTTTTAGTTTTTTATATATATGTCGATATTACTATATTTTACAGGTGTAAAATATACATAAAAATTGGATATAGTTGCCAATAATTCACGCGTCCTTCATGAATATAATTTGTGAGTATAAATAGGAAGAGCTTTTGTTTTAATTCAACATTGCTTACAAACCCACATCTGAGCTCGTACATCGCTTTTCTAACACATGCACGTACTCACTGTCGTGTGATTGGCTGCCGCCCCACCTCGACGCCAGGGGGCGTGCGTGTGCGCCAGAAACAACGAGCCGACACTTTTCTAACGCCACTAATTATGATTAACTGAAGGAGATCCCGTCGGATAAAAAGTCCATTGTTATACCTGTAAAGAAATTTTTAAGTTAGGGTTTTGAACTTTTATATATTTTGTATAATAATTATAAAACATATCATTATATTCAACTATAATAAGCAGTAGGATATAACATAAACAGTTTTCATAACAGAATTAAAATTTAAGGTATGATATTGGAAATTTTAAACAATCGATTTATACTAAAATATAAACATTTAAAATTAATATTGCTAACAACTATAAGGAAAGGTTTTAAATATGTAAGTAAATATATTGTTGATATTGTTAACAGTACCGGTGCGCGTTGAACTCTTTTATAAGGCACTATGAATTCAGAAGTTTAACAAGCGTACTTATATTCGTATTTTTCAAAAAAATTACAGTTTTAATAATTTTATCTGGTTGTGTATTTG
>DWHP01003344.1:0-13482 GCA_018247895.1 Parnassius honrathi
GTTGTTGTAGTACGTGTGGTATTTGAAACTAAATAATTTAAATAACTACTTGTCTTTAAATATTATTATTATTTTATTTACAATAAAAATAAAATATATTATTACTTAAAGGAAAACCTTTATACCCCTTTCTAAACTATTGCGCGCACGAATAGGTTTGAAATTTAGTTAAAGACACAGTTAAAGTTTATAAGGAGAAGGAATGCAAAAAGCTAAAACTTATAAATGACTTACAAGTACATAAAATCAAATAAAATATAACACATTGGTAACATTGGACATATTATTTCATTTGTTGAAGTTACTGCCAATATCTCAGAGTACCAACGAGCATATAATCACTATGTTTAATAAATATATGCACGTTTTTACTAAGGTCAACGTCAAACACTTAATAGTCTGTGGTCAGAGTTTTCATTAAAAGCGATTTTGTAATTTTTAAAAACAAAATAAGAACTTCTTAACGTCTAAAATCACATGAGTTCATTGGACTTAACCTATCGACACATTGCTGTGTAATATCTTAAACATAGGATAACGCTTGATTCAAAAACCTCCTCATTGCACATTGGTCGCTAGATGGCGCTGTGTTTAACCAGATTCACTTACAAAAATAATTGCACAAAGTCCCATAACAACTACGAAGCAACGTAATACAACGAAGTTTCACTTCTCAAGTGACTACAACGAAGCGTCACTTTTCAAGTGAACACATATATATAACACGTTGGGTCTTATTACAAAACGTTTTATTTAAACGGTTTATTGATAGTCTCTGTCTAACTTTTTGCTAAATCTGACATTTGTTGTCAAACCCGTCAGCTTTGCTATTGTTTTAAACGTTACCCCCACACCAAAATATCCCGTGCATCGTGGAGGCAGTTCACAAACATCATTTGCACAAGGACAAACATCCGGACCGGAAACAATTATTTGTATTTTTTTAAATTATTTGTTATTTCTATTACTTGTTCCGTGCGGGATTCGAAGTCGCTCGTTGCAATGCTGCAACTTATTGCTGAGGCACTGCGCCACGGACCCTTTAAACCTTACAGTTTAATTTGGATATTTCCCACGGGACTTATATCTTGAATCATCCTCTGGCTTAAATATGGGACTAACTATAAATTACTTTTTGTATTAAGATGTTTTATGTCATAAGTTGTACTAACGCAGAAGATTTCGTCAATATCCGTTTATGTTAAGTGACATGCAATTTTGCACCTTACCGCTTTAGACATAAGCACATCAATTCTAAATTGGAGTTCATATCACCCTTTAGGGCAAGAAGATCAGTTACTTTTAAAAAATGCAACACAAGATTTACTCGATCAAATCAAGAATTGGTGCAGAAAAGTGCTTATGATAAACTATGTAAGGCACTAAACAAATCCACTAAGCTTTCAGTATGAGCAAATATAACAAAAATAGATAAAATAACACATTTACATAACAATCTTTAGGCTTACCAAAACTTCATAGAAGCTGAACTACTTAATACTTAAACTAACTTCGGTACCCACAATAGAGAACCCCCACTAACCCCACAAGTCCAAATACAGCAAAAACACTTCCCATATATAAAAAATTACTAGAAAAGTCACTGACCATTCAATATTATAAATTATCTGAAGCACCATATTTTCCATACACTTGCAATAAACATGGATACAAAATACAACAACAACTTCTAAATGTACAAAATACAACTTCTTTAGTCCACTTAAAACTTCAAAAGGTAATGTGAGATTGCTACAACTCTTCTAACCCTTCCCCACGACCTTGGGATCTTTATTCTACATTACGAAGTCATCTTATTATATACGAAGCCATCTTACAATATCCGAAGTAATGAACGAAAAGCTTCGAAATCACCCGAATGATCATTTTAAGCTTTTCTAAACACATGTTGACAATTCCGCCGCCGTCTTACAATGTCCGAAGCAATATCGAACTACTTCAGAAGCGATTTTAAAGCATCCGAAACTCAACACTGCCTTTTGACCGTAGTCGTCTGAAGGTGCTCATCGAAGTCGTCTAAAGTTGCTCACCGAAGCGTTTCGAAGTATTTCATGAGCCTTGAATTGTATGCGCAAAATCACGGAGTATAGTTTTACTAAAGTCATATGTGGCAAAAGACACGCCCACTGCAACCGGGCCTTTAACCCAGTTCATACTGAGACCCTTGAAGAATCCTCGCCAGCCCTCCACCCTAGGAACATGAACAACAAATATCTCAATAAAATCGTAGTTAAGAGCTCCTAATCCGGAATAGTGGCGGTGCAAGAACATCCACGATCCCATACCTTCCGTAGGTATCGTAAAAGGCGACAGAGATCAGACGGGCAGCAGCATTTTCCTGATATGATAATTTAAAACAAAAACTGCTTCAGCAACGGACTATCTGGTGTACTATGTCGTGTGTAGCTAAGCTAATTCCACTATTATCTTGGTGTACTATGTCGTGTGTAGCTAAGCTAATTCCACTATTATCTTGGTGTACAATGTCGTGTGTATCTAAGCTAATTCCACTATTATTTTGGAGTACAATGTCGTGTGTATCTAAACTCCTTCAACTTTTATATTCGTGTACTATCGGATGTGTACTTAAGCCCTTCTACTACTATCTTGGTGTATTATCGGGTGTGTGGTGTACTATGTCGTACGTATATAAGCTTCGTTCCCTGCTGTCTATGTATTTCATGATGTGTGATGTTAGCACCTCCCCCTTGGTGTAGTTGGTACCTGTATATGTGCGCGAGGGTTTGCACGATGCTGGGGCAGGGGTAGGACAGGTCGGTGTTGCGGCGCGCGGTTTGCATGCGGCGCCGCACAATGTCCAGCGGGTAGGACGCGGTCTGCGCGAGCGCACCCGCAGTACCGCCCAGCGCGATGTTCGTAAACCCGGTCGCGGGTGACCCGAAGTGCTCTAATACATTAGCAAATTTAAAATCTTATGTAGGTTAGTAACAGAAAAAATCGACACTTAACTTCAAGTAGCTGCTATAAGCTAGACTTATACACAGATTTTTCTCAAGCATTAGATAGAGTATGCCATCGAACTCTACTGCATATATTATCCAATTATGGTTTCTGTGGGTCTATGGTTGGTTGGTTTGAATCGTATCTACGTGGTTGAACTAACTATGTAGTACTAAATGGTTACAGGTCTGATAATTATATATCTAGTTCTGGAGTTCCACAAGGTTCCCACTCGGGACCGCAGCTCTTTAACGTTTTTTTTAGTTGTTTGGATCAACAAAATAAGAAATAGTAAGGTCCTTCTATTTGCAGACAACTTAAGAGTGATCACTTGTTCTAACGATTCACAACTTTTACAAGGTGATGTTTATAGTCTAGTAAATTAGTGTAACATTAATAATGTGCAGTCAAATCTCGAATAAATTTTCTCAGATCTCTATCACGCGGAAATTCTTTCCGTATAAAGTGAAACGTAAAATAAATAATGAAAAATTACAGATTGATGATCTTGCTACAAATTTCGGTATTCTTTCGATTCAAATTGACTTCTGTTTCACAAATAAACCGCACGATAAAGAAATCTTCAAGGACTTTCGATTACTTGCTAAGAAATAAAACTTTAAGCGTCCAGAGCATTTTAGAATATGGGAGCTAAATATGGTCATCACAGTACAAAGTCGATCAACTACGTACAGAAAGGATACGAAAACGGTTTATGATCTTGCTTACTGTAGTAAGTAGTAACACAAATGATAAGAAACTTTCCGAATATTACGAGAAGCTAAAATTCTTTTGCACTGACAGTTTGTCAAACCAAAGGAAGTATCTTGACATGGTAATGTTTTATAAAGTTGTGCACGGAACTAGGTAGAGCGTTGAGCTATTGCCAAAAATACAATTCAAAGTTTTAAGAGGTTACAAGCGAAGTCTGTACCTTTGTTCTATCCACTTCCTTCTAAATCTAATCTAGGTCATGACAATAGTTTAGCTAAAACGTCACGTTTACTGAATTTGTTGTCGGATTCTGTAGACATTTTTAGCAATTCACTTTTTAAAAAATAACAGTGCTTCATAATTTAAAAGATGATATTTAAGAGTTCGATAGCATAAAATATCGATTTTGTTGAGTTTTGTCGTATTTGATTATTTTTGGTATGTCTTAGTTTTTCATTTATTTTTAGGTTATATTTTTTATATTTTGTAATTTATGTTATGAAGTGTTTACCACAGAACACCTAAAAAAGTGGAAATATTAGGTGTTCTGCGGTGTTTACTCTTCTTATGAAGCATATTGTTACCGCCTTAAATATGATTTACATTAAACAATTAATCTTATATACTATTTTGTAATCATTCATGACCAGAACATAAAAATAGGGGGGAGGGAGAGGGAACGATTACTAGAGTACTTCAAACTAGCACACCTACCAAGTGCATGTCGAACTTGTAGCTAAACGTAGATTAGTAGGCGTCCATTAATTAAGAGAGGCGACTTAGTCTATTTTTCCATCCTCTCTCTGCCCCTGTTGAAACCTTGTGAGATTTGATTTGATCCCTCACTGCCCCCAAATCTCACGTGAGATTTTTCATAATGTATTTTTGTATACGGTAATCTGTGCTTGATTGTGTTGGATTTATTTAAAAGAAAAAACATAATTTGCTTTATTGTCTTTATGTAATTTGTGGAGTTCGCATAACGGCGATAAATATTATTGTGCAGGATTTAGCCATAGGTTACTTAATTTAACTAAATTTCCTCGAAATTTGATACTGTTCCTTGCGGGAAAAAAATTACGTGATATTTTGCCGAAACCCTCCTTCGCCCCCTCACGTGAGATTGGGTGAGATTCGGCTCGACCCTCATACACTTCACGTAATTAATAGACTCACCTATGTTTTACATGTAATACCCAAATACTTCTATATAATATAATACTAGACCGGCAATTCAGCCATTTTGAAAGAATATTTCATAGACTTCTAATCGAGCAAAACGCCGGAGGAAATTACGTTCAGAGTGAATATCCGACGAGCCATTGCATAGGCTAATAGTGACCACCTGGTTCCAGCCGATGTAATGCCGAAATAACTCTTGTCTGTTGCCTCCGCAGTGAAATAATAATAATACGTTTATTTCGGACATCATGATCCATATAGGTAGGTAAAAAATTTTTGAGCTTATTTCTAAAGTTAGTGATTGACAATTGAACATATAACATAAAACAGACAAACAGACAATGCACACAAACAAACATGGCGCCCGGCCCTGCCCGCAAAATGACTACTTGACTGCGTGCAGCCGTACCCATCGAGCAAGCATGTGCGAGGCCGAGCGGTCTGCCAACGCGCGCAAGATACTGTTGGGGCTGTCGCGAATGCGCCTAAGGTGTGAAGCGCAACGTTTACGCATTATGGCGGTGAAACCATCATCACGTGAGCCTCCGCAAACATAGCGGAAGCGCTACAGAAATGAGGCAGCCCCATCAATACCTGGAACGCGTTATTGTATAGTGTACACGGAGATCACTGTATGTCCTGTGCGTAAAGTTAACCCACAGATTGCATGTATAAAATGACTGACACAGCCTTGAAAAGCGTATTCTTTGCTTCGTCAGTACATTTAGCAAATCTGCGGGCCAACATATTACAGCGGACAGACAGCGACCTCCGCTCCTTCTCAATATCCTGGTTGTCCTTCAGGTCTTCTGTGATCCAGTGGCCCAGGTACTTAAAGGTCTCAACTTTTTTAAAGGGGTTCCACAGAGCTTAAAAAGTGGCACATTATTGTATCGCTTGTGGTCCGGATTGAACATCATGAATTCGCTCTTAACAGCATTATATTTAAGCCCCTGGGCCACAGCATGAGATTCGTATATGGTTAAAATTTTCTTTAAGGCTGCACTTGATGGACTCAGCAGCACCATGTCATCTGCATAACTTATGTTATTAACACACAAACTCCGTATATGTAGCAACCTATACCGGTACTGCTGAGCTCATCAAGGAGCCTATTCATATATAAGTTAAACAGCGTAGGAGAACTTAGACCACCTTGCCTCGCGGCACATTCTAATCTGTATTCTTCTGAGAGATCCCATCTTATCCCACAGGTGTTGGTAAGCTACTAAGTCAAACGCCTTTGACAGGTCCAGGTAGCAAACAAACACAGGTGTCTTCCTTGCTGTGTAATACTGGATAGTTTGCTTGAGACACAGGATAGCACTCTCGGTGGAAAGACCTGGTCTAAAAGGGAATTGAGCATCATTGAGCGAGATGTGCTTATTCAGGAACCCGTTAAGCAAACTATCCAGTACCATAGCGAACTTAAGTAAAATCTGATAATGTTATGGTGAACGCTAAAGTTTCGTGTAAAAAATTACGTGGATTAAAAAAATCGGAAATTGTTTCAAAGTTTATGGTAACAAGATAAAGGAGATTGAATAACGCCCGTCATTTCAAACAATTAACCAATTGAATTATGTTCGAAGTTTTAAATTTGTCCGTTTCTTTTATATTCAGAATGTCTGAGGCAAAATTTTAATAATTCGCTTTGATTTATTTTATTATTTAAATAATACATACTAGTTTTTACGGATTTCATCGCGTATATCAACTTTTTGGCTTTTTATATACCCGACGTTTCGAGCATTTTACAGCACCCATGGTCACGGGGGAGGGGGGACTGAGATGTTTAACGTCTAGATGTTATAGTTAACCGCGGTTATCATAGATTAAAATAATTAATTTTTGTTCAATTATTAAGTTTGTAAAATTATTTCTTTTTTAGTATAAACTTATAGTGTCTTGAAGTCTTGCAGTTTTATGCTTGAGTTGGGATTTAACTTTATTAATTACAGGATCACAAGCAGATGGTAGCACCCAGCCATCTTCCCTACTGAAACTACGATGTTTTTTGGTTTTAATAGCCTCGCGATCATCATCAACATCATCCTTGGAAGGAATCGGTGTTCTTTAAGGAGGATTTGTGGTGTATTAAATCTGACGTAGTGACGGGGGCGATCCTGTACGTGTTTACAGACGGCAGACTTCTCGGAGCGTCGATTCTTCACGTCAGCTATATGTTCTTTAACGCGGGTTTTAATTGATCTTTTAGTTTGTCCTGTGTAGGTGTACACTCCTGCATCTTGCACAGGGACATTGACCCTTGACTGATGATAAAAACTGACCAATCTTCTTCGGCGGCTTGAAGTATGTTTTAATGGAAGCGCGCTTCATGATGTACCCAATATTGTCAGTGACTCCTCTAACATATGGCAGTACGCAGCGGGTACACGCTCGACTGGCCGGCTTCACCCTTTCACTTTAACGTAGGTGCGTGAATAATTGTAGCTAAGATGTTCTATAAATTCTAAAATTTAGTCCATAACGTAATTAGAGGCAAACAATTCTTTAGCTTTATTAGATGTGTTAGTAGTTATGTAAAAAGAAGGACAAAATTAAAAGTACCTTTAACCGACAAGCATATACGTTTTATAAGCTACAACTATATTATGGTTGTAGCACGAATGGGTCAGTTGGACCGGTGCAGGACCACGGTGTCACAGAATACCAGAGTGTACCGTGTTTCGTATGGTGAATGTAGAGAACCAGAGACCCTTTTTACAGGAATCGAGGTATTTATTACATCTAAATTCTCAGGAGTGACAACTCACCTGTATTTTGATCCTTAAATTTACAGCTTTTATACGTCTCACTCCTGGACACAGGCCTCCACTCATTTCTGAGAGGGTTTTAGGGCAAAGAATTGTCTGCTGCGCTGCTTCTTTGCGTCAATGTAAAAAATCATTAAGTTTTCATGTTATTTATAACGTCCTGTTAATTGTGATATGCAGTGTTAATCTCAACTTATTTTCATATTTTCTTTACTAAAGTTCCTTTCTTCCTTTTCTTCTACCTACTTTATGTAGATTAATTTATACAATTTAATATTCTGTGTACAAGCATTTATTCATGACAGTCTATCAAAGTCTCCTGCTGAAAATAGCCCCCCCCCCCCATAGATTGCCGAAGACAATATTCTGTGAGGCACTTATCCAATTTCTGCGTATTTAATCAGGTCGTTACTTCATAGTACGACTTGTTGGGTTTGCCCAACACTGTGTTTCCTAGTATCAAGCTGCCACTTGAGAACCTTTATACATAATTTTAATCATGGTCATCATCATGACAGCACTTCTCCAGTCCACTTATAAACATAGGTATTCACAAAACTTGGAATTCCAGCATTCGCATCATTTCACTTACCGGTATGTGTCTGCTACTCGAAAGCCTTTCTTACCTATCGGCTGTCGGTTATTTGGGCTTTAAAGGCTGACTCATTGAACTTAGGTTAACTGATACGTTAAGTTGTGTCGGTTACTTTGGTTCTATAACGAATATCCTCATTTCAAATTTAATCATGCAGAGAAACTCCAAGCTATCGCTCCCCTTAGCTCGCCGAATAACCTTCTTTACTTCCTCAAGTGTGGAGGAACATACATATTTTTGTATCACTGGCAACAATTTTTATTAATTTTTTGGCATAAAATTTCATAGGTAATTTGATTATTTAATTTACATCTCGATGAATACTTTACTATGATATTTACCTTTGTAAACTTTCATTTATTACTTTTTGTATTGGCAATTACCACTGCTGATTTGGTTCTACCGTAATACGCGCCACACGCGACGTTGACAAACTCGCAATGTAATGTAAATTATTAGATCGCATTGTGCATTGCGTATGTTTATAATACGGCAGTAGGTGATGACATCGGTTTTGGAAGTAATCGAGTGCTAATTCATTTTTATTGTCTTATTATTACTATTTCTGTGGCCCTACAATTTATTATTATCAATGTTGAAGCGCGCTGGGTAGGGTATATAATATGTGATCAGCCTAATCAAGTCTCCCAAAGTTACATGCATCAGCTTGCTGTTAGTAAATATAAATAACTATTACCTCTATTTCATCTCGTATTTATCGTAACAGTCGACTATGGGAAATGCCCAAAAAGTCTTATCCATCAATCCATTACATAATTACCACGCTTTGTATGTAGGTTTCCAACCGCAGTTTTGTATAATTTCTAGTGGTGACGAGAATATGCTGTCCATATGTGCTATCTCCCTCTGTCGCTATTACGACACCCACTTTACGATATGAGGTAGTGAATGTTCTGATACCGCTACCATTCTGTTAAAAGGTCGGGCTGACGCAAAATACCGGGACTTGTGCCGGGGAGTAACATCAAAGACGCGAATCGCATGTTCCTCCAGTATTAGCGATTACTAATCCATTGCTAGCTAATCGATTGTAGCAAATATTTCCTATAAGGGAAGACACGTTTTCTTCTTTTCTATTCCTACATTACTTTACCTTTATTGTAATTGTACGATAATAACACTATTCTGAAAAAACTGTCTGCTGAAATTTTTTTGTCTAGAAATGTTGAAAATGTAATTATTTTCAATGAATAATATTTATAGACTACCCTACAAAACTAATTGAATTCTTTTCCATGTAATCTATATGAAAAGGTTGGCTTAAATATTTTTAATAAGACCTGCTTAAAACTGTTGTTTCGTCGTTTATTGTTACTTATAACAACGAGGTGAAATTAGGCGAGTAATTACTAGATTTTCAAGTTGACGGTGAAAATTAGTTTCAAAAAAATAAAATTATAATTCAAATAAGTATTGATATTCAGTTGTTTTTCAAAAAATGAACACTCTTTTTCTACTTTAGTGGTCTGTAAAAATCCATAGCTTAGCCGCATAGATTTCGCTATAATTGACACGCCTGGCGTGTGGGTTTTCAACCGCCGTCTTTTATTACTTTGTGTTGTTATCAGGAAGATGTTTTGTATTAATTACCCTCCGTCGGCTCTCATGACATCCACGAGACGATACAAGAAAATGAATATTCTTGCACCACCACTACACAGCACTGTCTGCCCAAATATCTGCCCAAAACAATATACGTCGCCAATGGTATCGAGCGACACATCTAACTTTGTGATTGACAATGTGTCTATACTTTCTGTTTATGTATAACACGTTTACACTTTTACGTCTAGTGACCGTAATCGTCGTAGTGATGAAGTCCCGGGTCCAAATCGGGTCGCTCCACAGTCAGTTTTGGGTGGTACATTTCTGACAAGAAGTTCTTAGTAGCAGCCCGAAGTCATAAAGTTGTTGGTATTTAGCCCCTGAGCCTCGGAAAGTGCGTAAAGCGTACAGTGTTCAGGTTACCTCACCATTGTGAACTTCTGACCACGGTCTGGTCGTTATATTCCCCACCTAATTACGATTTTCACGAAGTGCGACGAGTGTGGCGATAAAAATCAGCAAATTGGGATCAGATGCGGCATTTTTTGCATCTTATCATTGGTGGTAGGTCTGCTTCTCGTCTGAAGGTCCGTCAAGCTGCGCATATACCATAATCGATGTGATACGTCAAGCGATGGAGCATTTCATCCCCTTTGCTGATGTGCCCTGTGGTGGTAAACACCGAGTACGCTCGTGCTGAAAATCACATGGTGTGCTTATCCTGGGTCGATGCTCGAGACTGCAAAGCTCCGGATGTTAGCCTTAAGAAGAGAGCCTTTAACCAAGTCTTGCAAAAAGGCATTAAGGCAAATCAGTTTCGACTGCATTAAACGCATTGGTACAAAGCTCTCTGTCAAACCATCTGGGAATAGAGATTTTTAATCTTTCGACACTTCTGTCGGCCTACACTGCCTACTCTGGTAAAACCAGATGGCTCACTGTCACATGTGTAGAATGAGAAAGCAGCTTCTCTTTTTGCTTGCAATTCACGACTGGATAGTATTAACAGCGTACTATCTCAATTACCTAACTGCGGTACCCCTATGTCAGAGGGACTCCTTGTTGGTACGTATTACCAACAAGGAGGTATCTTAAAACCTAGCGGAGTCTAGACGTGAACAAAGCTAGTGGACTTTACGGTATACCAGCTATAGTTCAAAAGGTCTGTGCACCTTAGTTGTCTCGTGTGTTGACGCGCTCGTTTCGCCTCTCATTCAGGAGTGGAATTGTGCCCAAATCGTTGAAGATGGCCAATGTGCATTCCGTGTCTAAAGAAGTAGCCGTGCCAACCCTGCCAACTATCGGCCAATTTCAATTACCTCCATACTGTACAAGATTATTGAGTGTATATATTGAACGGCCCGCTTAATGGCATACTTAGAACAGAATGACCTTCTTAATGACCGGCAATACGGGTTTTGCCAAAATTGTTTGGGCCGAGGCATTCGAAAACAGTGGGGAAGTGCTTGCTGTTTCCCTTGATGTCTCGAAGGCCTTTGACAGAGTTTGGCATAATAGCCTTTTGGGTAAGCTTCTAGCGTATGGCTGATCCCCTGGTCTTATTAAATGGGTAAAGAACTTTCTGAGTGAATGGTTTCTCCGGCTCGTTTTCAATGGCTGCTCAATCGATCCTGTGGTAACGAACGTCGGTGTTCTTTAGGGGTCCATTCTCTTTACAACTCTCTTTCTTCTGCATATTAGTGATCTGCTTATGCCCGATATCTACAGTTATGCAGGCAATAGCACAATTGTGTAGAGATACCAAACAAGTGGCCGGGTCAGTCGGAAAGAGAAGCTCTGGTTGAGGGTGCGAATCTCACACAATTCCAAACTCGTAAGATTCAACGCCTCCAAAATAGAGGCGTGTCTTTTCACCGCTAAAAGGAGCCAACTCACCCTGTCTTCTACTTTCTGGAATGTATCCTTGGAGTATACGGTCCACCTTCTGTTGTTAGGGGTTGAGTTTTCTCTGAACCTCAACCACGGGCAGTTCATTGAGTCTAGAACCAAAGCAGCCGCAAGAAAGCTTGGTGTCCTTGCATGAGTATGGCAGTACTTTACGTAGAGGCAACTTCTTACCATGTATAAAGTGCAAGTTCGGTCGTAGATGGAGTATTGCTTTCGCATATGGGCTTGTGCTGCAAAATGCCACCTAGCAGCATTAAACTCAGTGATGAGACGTGCTAGGAGGCTTATTGGTGACTCGAATTTCGTTATAAACAATCTTACCGGCCTCGAGCACAGGCGCAGAGTAGCCAACCTCTTGTATTATATAGGATGCATTTCGGTGATTGTGGGCAGAATCGCACGCTTTAGTTCCTCTCTCTCCTTTCCACCATCAGGCGACTAGGCGGTCGGCGGGTCTTCACCCCTTGGTTATCGATATTGTCCACATTAGAACCAAATGTTTTGCTTTGACTTTTTTAATGCGTACAACAAAGGAGTTGAAAAATTTGCCGGCGTCTATCTCTCCATCCGTAAAATCCGGGCACCTTCAAGTCAAGAGCGAATAGGCTTTTGTTACGCTTAAATATTGCAATTTACCTTCGATTTTGCTTCATCACCACTTACCACCAGGTGGGATTGTGGTCAATCACTGGCTTATAATAGGTTTAAAAAAGCTGTTAGGTAGTCCTACGCCTGATGTCTCTCCAGTCGTGACAGATTACCGTTCCATCGGTTTATGAAACTGAGGGAATGGACAAGGCGCCTGTGCTTGCGCATATATTCGGGCACCTTAATCGTATCCTGCGCAGATGCCTTGTCTGCGTTCAAACTTGGTGCCATGACTGAAATCCTTTTTTGCAGGACATTATTTATAACACTTTCTAGAAAATTGAATTGGAATAGGCAACCTAGGGAAACTAATCAAGAGATGAACAGCAGCGTATTCATAATAACGAATAAAAGTAAAAATTCGGTTGTCATACTACTTACCAAGCGTGGCACTTATGGCAAGGATCCCCCCATGAGACAGTCTATAGGGGAGGCCTATGTTCAGAAGTGATCTTAAATAGGATGTAATAGATAACGGTTGATGTCTACGGGCCACAGCGTCTGTTTACCATCAGATGCTGTGCTCGTTTGTCGATCTGTAAAATAATATGATCTATTTTACTACATTCCACACTTAAAGAGGAGTTCATCATTCTAGCCTATTTTTAAATGATTTGGCATCATATAAATTGCTTTTGCAACGCGCCATGTTTCGGTTCAATGGATGATCCGATCAAATGCGATACAATATTGTACGCAATTCTCTGACCGTCCGTTCAATTGATAATTTAATTGAGATTTTGTTAATTAGAAGCAAATATGCTTTGCTTCTAATTAATAAAAGATGTAAACTGAGGAACGTTCTATATAGCATAAGAATTACAAATGGGCACAAAGCTCACCTAATGATAAGTAGATGCTGTGCCCTATACACTCCTATACTTTGTATTCTCGATTAAGAGTCAAAATGCGCAAATGCAAAAATTTTTTACGTGGTAGAGCCATGCTGCAGTTATAGTAGTAGTATAAATGCAGCACGAATGGGTCGGCTCGACCGGGGAAGGATTACGTTCTCACAAAATACCAGCGTGCCATAGTAGCTTAATGCTGCTGTATTTCGTATGGTGAGTGTAGAGAACCGGAGACCCTTTTTACTGGAAACGAGGCATT
>DWHP01003345.1:0-13481 GCA_018247895.1 Parnassius honrathi
TTGGCAATTAAAGTGTTAATTTTGGTAATTCAATCGGCAGTTTTTATTGTCACGAACCTCAAGCTCGTAACAGTATTATCGATTCGATAAAACCGCTAGACGTAGTCAATTCCACGAGAGAGTTGCGCGAGGTGCCTATTGTAAATCGCACAATGGCTGACCGCCGATCATCCAGATGGTGTGAATGGTAGTGCGAGTTTTGTCGCGATGTGCCTTGTCGAAAAAGAACGGCTGAAATTAGTCCGAATAATTCCTCTAAGCACCCCCTTGGTAAACGATACAGAATTATAAATATTTAAGCGACAGTAGCCTAATGGCAGGGCGCGGACCGCGAACTCAAAAGGTCGTGGGTTCGAACCCGTCATTCGACTACTGGCGTGAACCACTCGTAACATAAGCAATTTTAGCTTACCACGAGTGGTTTAACAGGCTGTAAGGCATTCCAACTTTTTTATTATTTATTTATTATTATAAACAGTAACAGCACCATAACAGTACAAGACCAAGCCAATGCTGTACAAAAAACAAACAAAAACTGATAATTATAACTAGTGACATAAAAATATATACTATTATAATTAAGAAAATTAATTATTGAAAATAAACTTCACACACTTGTGCGCCGCTTCTGTGAATTTTGCCAGGTTCACAGAAGCGGCGCAAGTTGCAAGTGCTAGATGTATGTGCAACGGTAGATTAAAGGACTACGATTAAGTTGGTCCAAGCGTTACATAAATAAAAAAGTCCAAAGCATAATATGTAACAAAAATCCTAAAATGCAAAACTAATGTTAAAACATAACTTATATACCTATTTTATTCATTAAAACAATTTATAATGACCCAATAATTGTATCCCAAAATAATAGCAGAATTTACATTTTAATGTTTATTATTATAAAATTAAATTTAGCCCACAATATCTCATTTTTACATTGAAAATAGAAACTGCTGTTCCGGTCTGAAGCGACCGGTTTCCAGTTACGGTCCGGGCTTTAGAGCCAGTATAATATTATAGGCCAAGGCATTACCTACATCTTATTTCTCAGAGGTGACAGTAGCCATCTTTGTGCGAAGTTGGTCGCAAATGTCTATGGGTTGCAGTAGCAATTCTAACATCAGGACTGTAAGTTGGTTTGTCAATAATGTTTTAAAAAAAAGAAGTTATTATTATTGTCTATTTCACTCAATTACGTTTTATCGATCTATCGATCGAATGAAATTGAAAAAACTGGAGCTGTGTAGGTAAATGAAATCTGAATAAGTTGCAGGCACGTAGTAGCAAAGTTTTCAGTCTTGACTTATTCAAAATATCTCGAAGTATACATAATGAAATTTATGAAAATAGGGCCTACTCAATACCAACTGACTTTTCTTTCTCAACATGCCAACTCCGTAAAATCTGCCACCCCAGCACAGAATAAAAATAATAGTACATACTTTTATATCTTATGAGCCATGATCCCTGTCCACGCATACGTATATGATATACGCACACAATATCGAACTGAAGTTACTAGCTCAGCTTGTAGTATAAAACGCCTTCTGGTTTGATTTTAGTACAACGACTCTTTAGGTAGGTATTAAAATGTCATCTACGCAGGATCTCTAAGAGCCGCACTTATATTGAAACCAAGGGATCTCATCCTAATCCTTAATGTAACCCTTTATGTCCATACCTAATGAAACTTTATTGGCTCGACCAGGATAGGACCACGCTGTCACATAATATCAGCGTAAAATAGCAGCTTAATGTTGCTGTGTTTAGTATGGTGAGTACCTTTTTACTGTAAACGGGACATTCTATCTCTGTCCTCAGGGGAGTCAACGCATCTTCATTTTGATTATTAATTAAGGATAAATGCAGATGCCTATGAGCCACAGCATCGATTGATCATCAGGTGGAATGTGTGCTCATTTGTCACCCTTATTGTATAAAAAGTCACACGGACCTGTTAATATATATAATCAATAATCAGAGTTTTTGTTAATACATATATTGGATTCGGTTGCGAATCGAACCCGTGGCTTACAAGCTTACAACGTAGTCACTTATTTATAAAAAAGGACGCGGAATAACGCCCAGACCCGGAATAATGATTTGTTATTATAGTTGTTCCGGATACACAACAATTCACGTGGTTCGAGCGGGATATGAACACACAGCCCGCAGCTTAACGCTTTGCCTGTATACTACCAAGCTCTACTAGTCTCTTTAATTAATAAGCGAGTTGAAAATAGGAGAAGTTTCTATATTCCACATGTATGTTCATTATGTATGATTCACAGATTTCTCGGAAACGGTTTAACCGAGTATAAATTATTTTGTTTTAATTAAATAGTTTATATTTTAGAGATGGTCCCATATAAATTAAAAAGAAAATCATCATCCCTAAGGCTGAAAAAATTTATATAGACGATATTTTGGTCGTTGAACTTGTGACATTAGTTAGGTTACACTAAAAGGTAATATAATTTAACTTTTAACAATGAGCAGGTACAAAATGACTTCAACACCAAAAAACAAAAAACGTTCCCCCATAATAAACAGCTTCTGAACTCTGGACTCTAATTCTTCGATACATAATACAAAACGTCCAAGTCTTAGCACTGATTATTCTTTTTGGTTTTGAAGTAAATTTATACATTTCATTAAAAGTTTAAAAGCTTTACGAATACTTTATTTTTAATGATGATAACGGTTTTGAATTTCTTCTAGCCGATTTCTCCTATGGCATCATTCTCCCATCCAAACATTGTTGGTTAGACAGATGATAGTCTATTTCGACAAGGCTCTTCAACACAGGCATTCGTTCTAACCTAATTCTATATAAAATGACTCAGTGTTAGGCACTGAAACAATTACAATACACCTTAATTCCAAAACTACCAGTCGATTTTTAATGCATTGTTGGTCCCGGTCGGGATTCACTCATACGTTTGTTGATTCGCCTTAAAATTTGATTAAGTTCCAATACCGGATTAAATATTGCAGCAAGTCAGTCACTTATCATCTATCTTATCTGAACGTAAGCTAAAGGAGACATACTTTATCTAAGTGTTTGAATGATAGTGGTCCCATAAGCAGTATGAGATAATAGCATGTAGAAATTGTCAGGAAGGATAAGCTTAATGTTTTCAACATTTATGATTAGGGTATAAGGATACATACGAAAATACTGGTAGCTTAGGGAATAAACACTCGCTATAAATTTAACAATCAGCCGTGATGAGACTTGCATGTTATAAAATATTCCGGGGATGTCTGAAGCCCGCCAACATGCATTAAAACAGTGCGGTAGACCTATTACTTCATAACCCGTTCAGAAATTTGATGTGGTCTGTGCCCACCAGCAGTGGAACATACATAGGAAATAATGCAAAAACCTACTATGTGAATATGTGGTAATAGACCGGTGAAAGTGAATATGGTATTGAGGCTCGATCAGTCTGGTAATGTGACGCCAATAAATACATATGTTATGCTTGTTGCACGAATGGGTCGCCTCGACCGGGGGAGGACCACGCTCTCACAGAACATCAGCGTAAAATAGCAGCATAATGCTGCTGTGTTTCATCGATCGATTTATTAGCGTCACGAACTTAAAAAAACATTTTTATTATCTGTAATGTTATTAGTAGTCGGACATTGCACGCCGTCGATCGTCGCGTGACCTCTTATCGTCTGTCTGACGTTCATTACGTATTTGCTTTATTAATTACTTTAATTTAATTAATGATTAAGCTGTGGTCGAATGAAATTGCTACGAAATTGGTAGCATGTAATTTTTTTGTGTAAACGGTGAGACAATGGCCATGAGCGCGCAAAACAACCTTTCTTGACCATGGTTAATAAAAGTATATACCTAATGCTTTTAGTCTTTTATTTTTACAATAAATACTTGTCTATGTTACGCTATATGCAGATTTTCAGGGTAAAACGAGAAATGGAACTTATATTTCAAAATCAACTAAGTTGCTTTTTCATACACATGATTTTTTATTTCATGGTGAAATGAGGTATAATGATTTTTTTAAATATGACTTTGTGGTGTCGAAAAAATGCATAGGTTTTTACTGTCATTAGAGAGAGAAAAAATATTTATTGGTAATACCCTACTGTATAAAGTTCAGAGCTGCCCCCCACTAGATGGAGGGAGGACGTGGTAAGACATGCAGGAAGTCGATGGATGCAGGTGGGCCAGGATCATGCTTTGTGCAATTCCTTGGGGGAGGTCTATGTTCAGTAGTGGACTCGTGAAGATCTGTAATAATGATGATGAAGATGATGATTACAGTATAAGCGATGAAAACGGTATATAGACTTTATTGTAATATTATGGCCGAGTTCCAAATTTAAGACGTGAAGGGTTATCAGTCTTGCTTACCAATCTATATCATAATTGTATGTTTTTTTTTGTAGTATAGGGTGACAAACGAGCACACAATCCACCTGATAGTAAGTGGTTGCTGTGGCTCATAGACATCTAAATTTATCCTCAATTACGAATAAAAATGCAGATGCGTTGTCACCCATGAGGACCAAGATGGAATGCCTCGTTTCCAGTAAAAAGGGTAGCCGGTTCGCTACATTCACCATACGAAATACAGCAGCATTAAGCTACTATTTTACGCTGGTATTCTATGAGCGCTGATATTACGATAGAATTAAGGTTAAAATGCAGTATTCATCATCATCATCATTACATTATAAGATCACTGATAAACAGCCTCTTGAAACACGAAACAGCATGGATTTGCTCATAAGGGATATATTTGCCACAGTTGCACATTTGGTAAACAGGTTGGCAACCCCAATTTTCGAATTATTGTAAGTAAGAAGTTATCGGAATTTTTTTTTAACTCATACCGATGCCTAAGCTTATCCGAATATCCTGATAAGTCACTCTTTTGTCAGTCTCTATTATACGCCGCACAACACTGATGTTATCTTCAGTCGTCGCCGTAGAAGGCCGTCCCTCACGCAGATCATCGGTGAGATTAGTGCGACCACGTCTAAACTCAAAACCAGTTCTAAACAGTCGCACAAGATGGGGCTTCATCGTGAAAGGCCAATCGAAATCTATCATAACTTTCTTGTTGACTTAATAGTACAGTAAAAATAGAATTTAACTTTGCACTAAATGAAATTTCCAATCCAATTTTTTGTTTTTATAAGATTTAGGATCAGTTACTGAGCATAAAATCACAAAATGCTGACAGATCCAGGTGGCGCTTCAAGCGCAATCTTGAAAAAACGTTTTCGGCCCATATCTCGGAAACCATACACTTTAAGGCACAAGTTATAGAAACTATTATTGTAGAAAATAAAATTTCACATCTTTTGTTTCCAGTAAACTTTTTTGTAAAACTTTTACCGTTTACGATTTATGACCCATTTAATGAACCGGTTTTTCTACGCGACGCTCGGCGGGTGACGCGGCAGGTAACTTTACGCCGCGATGGACCACAGTAACCACTTACCATCAGGTGGACTGTGTGCTAGTTTTTCACCATATCCTATTAAAAAAAATCATTTGTCACGTGACGTGGCACAAACAGCAGTATCGGTGGTACAGTACTGTCTTTAATAAAATGGTTTGTCACGTGACGTGACACAAACAGCAGTATCGCCGTGGTACACTACTGTCTTTAATAAAATCGTTTGTCGCGTGACGTGACACAAACAGCAGTATCGCCGTGGTACACTACTGTCTTTAATAAAATCGTTTGTCACGTGACGTGACACAAACAGCAGTATCGCCGTGGTACACTACTGTCTTTAATAAAAATATTCTATCGTAACAATTTATTACATTTTGATCATTGATTATTTTATAAAATTTTATGCTGGTTTTTTATTACTTCCACAGGTTTATTTATCATTTCACGCATACTCACAAGCTTGGCTTACACCAAGCTCTCATGCAGTAGCGCCTTTTGCTGATGAAGGAATTATGTTGGAAATGGGCAAACTCGCCACGGCAGCTCTCGCTGATATGTATGGAACTAAGTACCAGGTATGATCCTTCGGTTTAAAAATATTTAAATTTATGAAATCATTCAGTATAAAATTAGTAAATAGAATACATTATATTAAATCACATAATTTAATTAACACTATAGGTTGGAACTGCCGCTGAAATTCGTCAACCAGCATCTGGTATGTCCCACGATTGGGCAAAAGCACGTGCGGGTATCAAATTTTCATATCATGTCGATCTTCGTGACTCCTTCGGACCTTACGGTTTTTTACTGCCGGGATCACAAATAGTTTCAACAGCTCGCGAGACTTGGCAGGCAGTTAAAGCAATTGTAGATAATTTAACACCCGGATAAAAGCACCGTCCGCTACAGAATGTGTGACGCGGACCCACTTCACAAGTAGTACAAAGAAAAACTCTTGATTGAATGTCAAATAAATTAACTTGTGATTATAGAAATATTGAAAAAAGTAACGAGGATAAATATTTACGTGGCTGTATAAAGTAAGACACAATTATATAGAAATGGGACCCATCTGAGATGTTTCACCAACGTAATAATACTTTTTTATAATTGTAGAAGAAAGTCAAGGAAAAGAATTGGACTGCGAATTTGCTCAAAAATGCATTTAAGATGTAATTAGAATGTAGATAATTCGAGAAATGGTGACCGTTAGGTTAAAGTTATTTTTAATTGTACCATTCTACTATTACAATTAATGACATAATATGATGTTGTAATGTTAGCTTGCAGAAATAAACTCTTAAATTGTCCCGTGATATTTTATTTTTATGATATTTCCCTTCTTAATTTACGCATTTTTGATCTACAAAATCATCATTACGGCCCACCACTGCCTAGCTTAAGAGATTTCCGCAAAGCACAGTACTGAACCTGATGCGTTTATCGGCTCCTCACACGCATATGATCAACGCTCTTGTTGTGAGGCAGTATTCAAAACGTAATAAACATGTCCCAAAAACTAAAATTCAGCCTGGCGTTGCCAACGCGTTGTGAAGGAATAATATATTAATATAATAGATATTTGACGGCTCCGTGACGCAGTGGCTTAACAGTGACTTGCAGCGCCAAGGGCCGCGGCTTCGAATCCCGCACGGAACAAGTATTTGTATGGCCTACATTTAATTGTTTCGGGTCTGGATGTTTGTCCTCGTGAAATTTATGCTTCTAAACTGCCTCCACAATACAGGAGAAAATCCTAGTGTGATTATTACGTTACTTCAAAAATAATCAGCCGTTTGAACATATATATTCATACCTATGATATCGTATACGTCCATATTTTTTTTAAAAATAGGTATGTGTTTTTAATAAGGTTGAAGTAAATTTTTTTAATGAAAAATATCGTGTGCGTTTGTGTGTGTGTGTGTGTGTGTGTGTGTGTGTGTGTGTGTGTGCGTGTGCGTGTGCGGGTGTGCGCGTGCGTGTGCGAATGCGTGTGCGTGTGCGTGTGCGTGCGCGTGTACGTGTGCGTGTGCGCGCGTGTGCGTGTGTGTGCGTGTGCGTGCGTGCGTGCGTGCGTCCGTGTTTGTGTGTGTGTTATAATTAAAAATTTGTTGGAATCTAATTATAAAATTGTATTAAATATTATATTCTGTTATGTGCTCTTATATTACACTATGTACAACAATATAATTGTTGGTGCGCTCAGAGTATACATAAGCAAGCTATGCTTATGTATACTCCAAGTTGGTGCGTCTGTTATCCTACTCGTGCTACTTCTTAACCGATTGAGTTTGTATTCTCGCAATATTTTATTTGTCGAAACATTGATTTAATAGCTGTATTGATCCATGGTAGGATTCGATAGACGTAGTCAAATTTCATATTTATGGACCAAAATTACTCATGACAATATAATATCTAATATTACACCTATTGGTTAAGCGCCAAAAAAAAAATCAAAAAATATGGTCCTGTTAGGTGACGCTGTGGTCGAGTCATTTTTTTTTAATTTACACTGTAAAAAGTCTGGAGTGAATTCGGACTGAAACTCATTGCTACCGGAAAAGGAGGAACAACGTCAGTTGAGCCAGCCAGTGTGTGTATATAGGACAAATTATGCTAAAAATTATTGTAATGAGTCGCTGCCTTTATAAATACGGAAACTGCGTTTTAAGGTTGGGTTTGTGAGATGTAGGTACGAAAACGGAGTAAGCTTTACTGGCTCTATTACCACCGTAATATCCTTCATAATTATGTAACATACATAATATAGATAAGTAATGCATATTATAAGAGCCGTGGTAGGTCAGATGTTTAGTGTTCGCTCTAAATTTTACAGTACACGAGCAAACCGGGTTCGATCCCCGCCAGCACCAACGAAATTGTTGATTGCAATTTTAAGTGCTGATTTACCACGTGCTCGGCGGTGAAGGAAAACATCGTGAGATTGAGAAAAAAATATTTCGAAGACATGCAAAGTTCGCCAACACGCATTGGGGCAGCGCGGCGGACAAGTCTTTGCCCTAAAACCCTCTCATAAATCAGCGGAAGGCCTATGTCCAGCAGTGGGACGTATATAGGCTTCAACTTTTTTTAATAATTTCCAGTTCAATTTAAATGAATTTATAACAATATTCCAATTGTAATATACCATACACCACATCGTAAACGGAAATTATATATTTTACTGAACGTTCGATTCGTCCGAAAAAAGATCTGAGCTAACCTCAAATCGCGCTTAAAGAAGATTTACTTTAAAATTAATTATTTCGGCGATACCAAGCTTGTTATCCCTTGTTATCTAACACCAGAGACTTTTCCCACCGCTCGCCCACAAACGGCACAACGGACTGTCGTAGTCCTAAAGTTTTCCAATGAATTCGAAATTTGGATAACTTTTAAGAGAAAAAAAACTCAACAAAACAAAAATAGACAACGAAATCTCCTTAGTATTCATATGGATTCCGCGGATCCTATTTTTAAAGCAGATGCATCAATAAAGTAAAGTAAAAACATAAGTATATACCGGCTCACTTTTCATTCAAGGTCTTTTTTAAAGCAAGGAAAAAGAAAAAGCAAAGAAAGTCCGCCCCGTCACGTCGCCGCAATAAGTATCTATAGGCGGACTTCACACGTCCAACCATTGTTCAATTCAAAACCTGCATAACTGAGATTTTTATTTGTTTCCTTATAATGTCTTTTTTATGTGAAACTCAATTGACAAACAAACGTACAGTGCCCCTGATGGTAAATGGCTACTACAGTCTATGGAAACCTGCAACCAACTTAGAACAAAGAAGGCTAAAATGGAATGTCTTATAGCCTGAAATTATACTTTCCCTCAATACGAAACAGCAGTGAAAGCACTACTATTTGGTACCTTGATGGACTACGAGGTTAAACAGGAGTCCTAGCCTCTTGTATCTTTCATCTAGCTAAGCTATCAGTGAAAATTGCGGACAGTGCTGTTTATAGTGGTATAACTCTATCTTTTCTTTCTGCTCTTATATACCATTCTATATTATCTTTATTTCTATTTTATGGTTTATAATAAAAATAATATTACTTTTGTCGCCAAACCACACACATGTTTTATTGTTTTCTTGCAATCCTGTCCATCCAAAGGTTGTCTAGATGAGATCGCTCCTAGCGATAAGACCGCCCATTGTACCACATTTCTTTCTCTCCTTTTTTTGTTAATATTTATATTTTTGGCGTACATTAAAGTGTTATCTACCTATTTATTTATATTATATTTTCTCTAATACAAAACAGCTCAAAAATCTTTACGTGGTGGCTCGCCTGAGGGTTGGCTCGACTGGAAAGGATCGCGCTCACACAGACTAACAAGAATCAGACCTTATTCTTTTGTAAAGAGTATTTCACCTATTATGTAGTATTCGGGAATGATAGACAACACATTGGATTTTATTCTTAATTATAGATAGATGTAGCTACGGCCATCGCATTCGCTTACGATCAGGTGAGCTGTGTGCTAGTTTGTCACTCTGACTAATAAAAAACAGGGTTTTTGACGAAAAACTGCGTCAAACACGCGAGATGCTTACTTCTGTTGGTACAGTTTCTCCTAAACTGTGGTTTAAGAAAGCTAAAAGGTTTTTGAAAAAAGAGGTTAAAAAAATCTAAGCAGGTATTCATATGGATTCCGCGGATCCTATTTTTAAAGCAGATGCATCAATAAAGTAAAGTAAAAACATAAGTACATACTGGCTCACTTTTCATTCAAGGTCTTTTTTAAAGCAAGGAAAAAGAAAAAGCAAAGAAAGTAAGTTTACATTAACAGTAACCGTTGTGGTTTATGAACCGTTGCAGTGTTCTAACTTTTAAAGTCACATCCGAATATGCATTTTTCGTGTACCTAAGCAAAATAATAAATAACATTACATTTTCAGCCATAAGAAATAAAGTGCAGATGTGAACATAACATCTGCACTTTATTTCTTAAACAGAGTTGCCTATTGTATTTGTATAACTACTTGGGTTTTATAACCCCCGACGAAAGAGATAGGTGCAGCCATATTAATAGAGTATAGTTGTAGCACGAATGGGTCAGCTCGACCGAAAAAAGACCAAACTCTCTAAAATACCATTATACAGAATACCATCTTAAAACTTTTGTATGGTAGGAGTAGATGTAGAGAACCGAAGACCCTTTTTACTGGTAACGAGGCATTCCTTCTTAGTCCTCATGGGTGACAATGCATCTACATTTTGATTCGTAATCGAGTATGAGATGTAGAATTCTATGGGCCACAGCAACCACTTATCATCAGGTGGTATGTGTACTCGTTTGTCATCCTTACCCTACAAAAATGCAAGTTTCTAAGCGAGATTTTCCTTCACCAACGAGCGGGGTTCGAACCCGGGTTATTCGCGTATTGTGAAATTTACAGCGAGCAGTAAACCCCTGAGCTACCACCACTCTTTATATAAGTTCTCCGAAATAGTAACCAAATATGTAAAGAAACTCATATATTTACCGCATAGCACTAGGTATACTTACATACCTACGAGTATATTGACCAGTTGTACTATGGGCCTTAAAGGAAAGGGATTGGCTTGATTGAGGAAAGACCACGCACTTGGAGACTGTCGGTGTAAAATGTTACCCTTTTTATTCGTAACGAGACCTGTCCATCTTAGTCCATGGAGGTGACAACGTATCTGCATTTTGATTCATCACGGCATCTACTTATAATCACGTGAACTCTATTATTTGTATAAAAAGTCCTATTATTAATTAAAATCATACCTCTAATAAAAATTATCTGGCTAAATTATTAATAATACCTTCACTAACCTTCTATCCTTACAATATTTCTACCAACTCTATCTATTATATCGCCACGTTAGTAAAAGTTCGTCATCTTCATGCATTTTGTATTTTTGTAGGCCTATAACTTTCGGTCGTAATTTCTTCATACGGTCACGTTTCACGCACATAATTTTGGTTACTACACATCATATACACGTGTATAGTCGCGTTATATTCTTATTTAACGCACGCTTATTACTACATTTGTCTTATACTTCACCACATGACCGTTGTAGTGTGAAGAGGAACGGTAAAAGTAGGTGTAATTGTTTATCTAGGTTGGGCTTCGTCAAAAGAAAACAGTACTAGTAATGTCATGTTGTATTGATAAGGTAATTTGAAAGATCTGTTTCATTTTTTATCGCCTATGTCTTAATATTTTGTGTGTAATGTTATCTGAATCTACGATGATAACGGTCATATGAATCGAAACAGCTCGCTATGTAACCTGTTTTTATTTTACTATTGAAATGTATAAATGATCAGAAGGATACCTATCTAATATTTTTAGTATGCTATTAGTAAACCTGGACTTCAAGAAAACGTCTCATAGCTTTTTCTCTTTAGAATCCTGTAACTATTTCAAGGTTTGATTCAGGACAACAAACAATTACTTAATAAGGATTAAACCGACTAACCGTTTATAAATAAAATTAATTTATAAACGGTTACTCGTTTTAATTTTAAAGTTTTAGTTTTTAAACATTAATAATAATTATGTAACCAGCACCGTTATCCACAAATTACTAAATATTAAATTAGTGAAAATAAATTCACAGTAAACAGTTTAAGAAGAAAAACACAGTACTACTAGGTAAGACAAATCATTTTATTTCATTAAGCGAATAAAAGCAAAGTAATTTTACTAACTTAAGTAATTAAAAGGTTCTACAGGGAAAAGCTATGAGAAGTTTCGTTTAAAAAAAGTGTCAATCGTAGGACTGCACGTCAGTAATGAAAACTTCTTAGCTTCACAAACATAATACATAATTATATATATAATTAAATTGTTAACGAAAAAGCGGTTTTACTACAAGATTGAAAAGCGCGTGTTATTTAACGTGCACATCCATACTAATATTATAAATGCGAAAGTGTGTTTGTTTGTTTGTCCTTCTTTCACGTCGCGACAGAGCGGCGGCATGGCATGAATTTTTGTATGGGGATAGTTCGGTGGCTGTAGAGTGACATAGGCTACTTTTTTCAGTGGAAAAACGTCTCATTCCCGTGAGAATATCGAATATGTTGCAAAATTAAATTCAGCTAGATGGCGCCACCGTGATTCTACAAGACGGGCGACGGTTCGACGGACGAACACAGAAGGTCAGAATATCTGGATTATTATGTCTTTTTACCAAAATTAAGATAAAAATGTATGGATCTGTATTTTTCCACGCAGGACCGTGAAGAGAGCGATAAAAAACATAAAATTCGCCAGCTGATTTTCTTCAAACGTTTTGGTGCATTGTAATGTATACGTTTTATTGTTGGAAATGGGCTACAACATTGAGGGAATTTCCAACAACCCTCATACTTGGGCAAGACTTAGTCGATGACTAGTGTTACTTGAGCAAGTTTTCTTTGACAGTTTATTTTTAATTGATAGTGTCCCATCTGGACACTCTTCGCTTATAATATTTAAGTGTAGTGTTGGTAACATTTATAAAAAATATTAACGACTATTTCGTTTAAGTCAAACTTTTATTTTTTTAACTTTTTCTCAGCCAGTGCTTGACTTTGATGTTTCCACCAAGTGGTAGGTGATGAAGGAGCCCCACATCGTAAATCGCATTGTCTTAGCGCAACATAAGCCTATTCACCTTTGCTTACAGGAAACCCAAATCATAATTTAAAGGAAAGACAGACAGGCTGGAAAATTATCTCACTTCTTTGCTATACGCATTTCTAAAGACTCGTTTAGTTCGAATACGTCAAAATCGTGGAACGAATAATACTGAATCTGAAGGTGAAAACAGGTCATGAGGACACTGATTTAAATTAGTTCTACAATAACTGCACCTGCAAAAACGTTACCTTATTATGCATTTGTTATCTTTGAAAGTAAGAATGCAACTTTTAAATAAACTACGAAAACGTAAAATTTGAATTCAAAAAAAAAAACAAGAGAAAAAAAATTAAAAAGTAATATAAAAATAATAAATGACAGGACAAACTAAATAAAATTAAAATCATTT
>DWHP01003346.1:0-13481 GCA_018247895.1 Parnassius honrathi
CTCATCTCTTAGGGTGGTACTTCTCATGAGCTAACGCTACGAAATTTGTTACTTTATACAAACAATATAAACCAACAACCTATAAAAACTAATACTTTCTACCAATAATTTCTTTGGTAAATATTATTTAATATAAAATTAACAGAAAATTATTATTTCTACATGTATGTTTACTACATGCGTATTTATGTGTATGTGATATCATAACAACATGTTGATTCCAACGGTCCTGATTTTTCTGGATCATTCGAATTTCTGCATTTAATTTCCTGCAACTTTTTCTCTATCGGTTGTCGATTCTTCGAACAATATGGCCGGCCCATTGCTTCTCGGCCTACTAATCTGTTGGTATATGTGGTTACTTTGTTCCTAGTGGGGATATCATATTAAAGAACTACGAGCATAACTTTTTCATTAAACTATCTTTAAATGTATTTATATATTAATCAATTTTTTTTAATTTTTAGTGGCTAAACTCCATGATACGTTTTATTTTCTTTTAAAATTAAACTGAAAATAAATAAAATTAAAATTAAACATTTTCAAAACAATTTTTTTGAATGTCCTCTATTGAAAGTAACAAATCATTAAAATAATTCCTTTGTATTTAAATAATACTAGTTCAGCACTTTACAGCACCATGCTCGATACGTCGGGTATTTTAAAAAGTTATATATACGCGATAAAATCTGTAAAAACTAATATTATTTAAATGTGTAGTGTTCGCGTAAATATAAGTATTCCTTTGTAATTTTTAACCGTTATAAGGCAATACTTCACATTTATCCTACCCAAAGCTTAAAAAGCATATAGCCGAAGATGATAAAGCATACAGGCTTAGATGGACAAAAAACTGTTCACTCTTGTCTTAAGACACCCACATTTTATTTAGAAAAGACGAAACGACTTTAGTTGTCAAAATATTCTATATTTTTAACATATTTTTTTATATTTATATTTATGCCACACCATGAAAATATTAAAGTTCACTATTTTGGGTGCTTATAGGCTGCCAGGCCAATATGTAATTTAAAAGAACCTTTAAATTATTTGCAAAATGTATGTTTAAATAAACAAAATAAACGCGGTAATATGCCGTTAAAGTTAAAGTTACATCCTATATACGTCCAACAGCTGGGCGCAGGCCTACCCTCATTTTATATTATTAGGGGGTTTTAAGGCAAGGAAGTGTCTTCGAAATATTTCTTTTATTATTTCTCAGACATGCAGGTTCCCTTATGATGTTTTCCTTTACCGCCGAGCACGTGGTAAATGCTGGCATCGAACCCGGGTTACTCGCGTACTGTGAAGTTTACTGTGAGCACTATCCACCTGAGTTACTACGGCTTGGGTTAATATGACGTTAATAAAATGAATTCGCCTTTATAATAACTCAAAATTATAAATTGCGGGTTCCAACCCGACTGCTAACGTAACAACTCTGGCAAATTTCTTCCCTATGAAGTTTTTAAACTTATTATAAGCCAGTTCTTGATGACAATCCTAAATGACGGTAAGTAAA
The DNA here is from genome assembly GCA_018247895.1 of Parnassius honrathi. Lineage (NCBI taxonomy): Eukaryota > Metazoa > Arthropoda > Insecta > Lepidoptera > Papilionidae > Parnassius > Parnassius honrathi. The sequence goes on from DWHP01003346.1 coordinate 1,523, forward strand.
TCGCAATGTCTTAGCGTAACAAATGCTTTACATTCTCGCTTTAAAGATGCCCAGATTTTATTCGGACGTAAAAATAGATGCCGGCAAATTATTCCACTCCTTTGCTGTAAGCATTACAAAAGAAGAAGAAAACAGTTTGATTCTAATGCGTGGAATATCGACAACAAAGGTGGGAAGATCCGTTGACCGTCTGGTAGTCCGGAGATGGAAAGGAGATGGAGAAATTAAACCGTGTAAATGCAACCTACAAAATATGGAGAGGCTAGCTACAATGCGCCCGTGCTCGAGCCAGACAAGATTGATTTCAACCAAATCGAAATCACCAATGAGTCTCTCAACACGTCTCTCCACTGAGTCTAACACTGCCTACGAAACCAAGAAGCTCTACTGCCAGGTGTTTCAACATAAAGCTTTTGCACCGATGCGCTTAATTCAGTTGAAACTGGCTTGCCCTACATGCCTTTTTGTAAGAACTTGGGGGTTTAGTTAAACGCTCTCTTCTTATAGCCAACATCTGAAGTTTGGCGGTCTCAAGCACGCTATATGCTCGTACTTATTAGCACGAGCGCTGCCGGCGTTAAACCATGGAGGAAGCCCTACCACCAATGAGTACGTCAGCAAAGGAGATGAACTGCTCCATCGATTGGCGTATCACATCAGTTGTATCATCCGCGCATCACGACGAATCTTCATAGGAGAAGCAGATCTGCCGCCAACGATAAGATGCAAAAAAATGCCGCATCTCATCCCAATGTGCTGATTTGTCCTATCCCATTCGCCGCATACCTGGAAATCGTAGTTGGATGGGGAATATACTGACACAGATCTCACCAGATAGTGGTCAGAAGTTTCCAAGGGTAAGGTAACCTTTACATCGTACCTATATGGATCGGTCATCAGCAAAAGGTCGAGGCAGTTGGCTGTGTGCCCGTCCACATCGGGTACCAAATCGCTTGTTGTATCAGCTGTAGATCCCTAGTGCAAGGCAAAATTCCACGCCTCTCTCCCAGCGTGGTAGGTCTACTGGTATGGGAACAGCCAGTCCTGATGACGGGCATTAAAATTCCCCAGAAAAGCAAACTGTGCAGTAGTGTTTTATCCATTCCTGTATCTATCAATACCCAGAAGTGAAGTGTTTCGATCGTGAAGAAGTTGGGATCTTCAAGTTGACGGAAATGCTTACGGCAGATGTCATTGCGGACACACACACAGGCGTCGGCGTGCTGATGGACATTTTGTTCCAATGTGTACCCAGGGTACACCGCATCTAGAAAATCATCTGATTTGCGTCTTAGTCAAGAAAAGTAAGTGCGACTTGTCAGTTTCAAGGTGATAGAGGCCTGCATTGAGATTACAGTACAGACCTCGGATGTTTGTGAGGTGAACTTTGAGGGAGAGGGAGTGTGACTGCTGTAATGAATTACTTTTCTTTTTTTCCTTTTTTCATTAGTGGTGGTGTGAATAACTCGAGAGAATGGCAGTTGGACGATGCGTTACATATATAACATAGGAATGCAGAGTCACAGCATCGATGGTACCTGGCACGGAGATCGCGGAGTTGCTTGAAGCCTTCTGGAAATCACAACCAAGCCCTCTTATCCGGTCTCCAACTGGCATGGTGGCGCCATCCCAAGATTTTTCCTAAAATGATGGAGCAGCCTTTCATGAGTGGCTGGCTCATTAATTGGATCCAAAACAATCTACGGTTGGCCAGCGGTACAACCGTGCTTCTAATCCCGCTAATCTCCATAACCCGGCACCTGATACTACGAAACTCCTGCACCTTAACTGGTTATTATACGTAACGCAACTATCCAGACCCATACTCCCAAAAAAAATGGATTTTACCTAATATCATACCGGAACACGACTTGCGTCATTTGGTGATTTGTCTTGGCCAGGCCGCTTATCAGCAGTGGACTTTTGAAAGGATGTATTATTGAGTATTGATGATGATAAGAGTGCTAAAGTATATATTCACTATATTTTAGCAAAACGAGAACAATTTAATATGTTAGTGAAACAGACAGAACGAGTTTACGACATCCATGACCCACAACTAATTATAACTTTACTCATGAAATTCTAAATTTAAACGCGTGTTTAACCAACCGCTTTTAACAAACTAAAGTAAACCAGATAGAAATTTATTATTTTATGATATGTAGCATACTTTTACAATAATAGCATAAAATGAAACAATCACATTCGTTTTCAATAGAAGTAGGTATAACAATTTGGATAAATGATTTCAGTATTTAATGGAAAAATTACGACCTTAGTACTAGACAAACACATTTTCTTCTCTTTCCTTTTCTTGGGAAAAACTTGTACAGACATGTTACATTTATATAATATATCTGTTACTGTAAGATTCAAACAAATTGATCGATAAGCAAAAACTTATAACATCGAATCATTTACTATAATTTCAAATTACAAACACCAGCAACAACTCGTCGAGAGCATTATTAAAATTTTTGGGAATTTAATTTAGTGATTAATCAAATATTAAAACATGAAAAGCTATTATTGTTTATTGTATTTTAAGATTTTTTTTAATATTCCAATTGAATAACTTATGTAACTTTATATACACTTACGTACATCAATATCCAACCCTGAATTTGGATGAAATTAAAATTCACAAATGTTGGCAAATCATAAACGGGAACCTAAAAACTTCTTCGCTTCCTTGACCACTGTACCACCTTGTTATATTATCTATGCCTACCGTATAATATATTGTACGTTTGAAATATTGCAAAGATTTTATAGCTATGTAATTTGTAAATTAGCATGCTGACGTTTTAGGCATACTGTAAGCCAGCATATACACTGTTTCTAAAATATAAATATAAATAAATAGCAACTAGTAGTAACTATAGAAAAAAAATCAAACGAAATTGCAAATAAAATACGTGAGCTAAACGCTTTTAAGATCTTTATCTATTACAATAATGATTAATTTCAATTTTGTTTTACTTTTTTAAATAATGAAATGACAGTAGAACTCAAAGCCCAACACACGTTAAGTGGCTACTTGTTGTGAATCAAATGCGTGCAAGAAGCGTATACGAGTATTATTACCCATTCGGCCAGACACCTGTCTACCACACCCCCAGACGTACACAGGTAGCTAAATACGTCACTCACGTACTACTGCGTTTACCTACGTTTATTGTGTATTCGATAAGTTTGAGTATAAAACGTTTAAACTACCGGACCTAGTATACTTTCCAGCGTTAGCCCACTGGTTACTACTAATTAATTGCCACAATTGTTCACTAGCTAATTGTCTGTTCACACTCTTTGTGCATGAAAAAAAAATGTAGCGGTATTAGAATCGTGTATTACGTTTTCATGACTATTAAGCAAAAATCTTAATTGGTTTTTCAAACGTGTTTCAAACCTTAGGATTATTCCTATATTGTGTAAGCGTTTTACATAATTATATAAGTTGCTCGTGAACTTATATTCAGTCCCGGAATAATTTTTCATTTTAAGGTCATATAATAAGTTGTTCCGCAGTTCGCAGCTAGCTAGCAATCAAACAACATGGTGCACTGCTCCTAAGCCATCAAAATTTTTGATCTTTTTTTATTTTTGATCAATCTATTTATATTTTAATTTCCACTTTTGATATTTAAAAAGTGAAACCGTAAAGTATGTAGCATCAGGAATGAAATATAAAAATTTATTGTTACTGTTAATTCTTTATTGAAGTAACACATATTTAACAAATAGAGAATAATAATTATTAAAAACTATAACGTAAAATAAGGAATTCTTATTGGCTACTTAAACATATATTTAGTATTAACTTCATATTGCGTTAATATTGCGACATCAAGAAACGTTACAAAATATCTGCCACCTACGCTATCACAAAAATATCATTTACTTTCTTCACACTGAGAGAGCCAATCTTAAATCAAATGTGAGTTCTAACAATGTTTAAACATTGACAATATGCTAGTATTAGAAAAGGGATTTCATTTTCTTTGATAACACTGTTTAAAACCATAAAGTAAGGTTAATATTATTGAACATCATATAAAGCTTTTAAAGAAAGCTTCGAAACACAGTGGTAACTTATAAGTTATAACGTAGTTAGTAACAAAATATTTTGAGTGAATTATATTAAGCCGCAAGCACGTATTAATTTGAAACTTATAGAATAAAATTTATACATTTAACTGAGAGTTTCAATTACAAAAATATTGAACTAATTATAATTATCTTTAAGTGTATACCGAAAGCAAACAGTACAGCTACTAGTTATCTCGACATTATGTTAAAATTTTCTCCGAGTTTTAGTTATTGCAAGTTATATTTATCTAATTCTCTGGCATGCAACTAACAACTAAAATTTAGATTTTTGTGAACAGAATTTATAGTAACATTTATTTTTCGTGCCAAAAAGACATCATTAGACGCCACGCAAAAGTGTACACGTGGCGGTCGAAGTTTTGTTTTGCGCGTATTATAATAATAGTGATAATGACATTGTAAGATGGAACAGGTGAGGTACAGACCTGGGAGTAGTCGATTGTTGATGCGCGGGCACTCCGCACGCCTCCAGACCTCCAGACTGGCGCGACTCCCAGTTCTCCGATCGTGCCGTCCGCAACGCTCCCCACCGTTATTTTTAGATGCTTATAATTTTATTGTTTGAGCGAAAATCTAGCAAAAGCGACAAGTGCGCGCGATGCTCGCAACACTTCGAATGCCGACGTCCCTTGCCAGAGAATCCCTATGTCACAAGCTAATTTGTGAGATAACGTAATTGTATTATATTTCGATATTTTACATAAATTCACCTCTAAGGAGTGTGGCAGTGGATGAGAATATCCACAACCACATATCATCTCATTGCTGTCGTAAGAGGAGTAGCAAACCAGGAGATTGGCAGCAGCGTCTTTTTAATTACTGCTAGAAATTGAAAATACTGTCTTTCCAACCCGGCTACCAAGCGTTGCAACTGTGGCAACTATGTTCAGCAGTGGACTCTGATGGGCTGTAGTGAAAGAATATTGTACTTACCTATTTAAAATTCTCATTTTAGGTTGTGTTCTGGTTAAAACGTTACCACCCGTACCGTCTCAGCGGAATGTTTAACCACTATGCTAATGACCGTCGTATCTCTACATCTAATATGGTTTATCTATTAATGACTATTATTACAAAATATTTTTTAAAGAAAATATGTTTTGCCTTTTCAATAAAATAAGTACAGATTACCAAATGGCCCTTCTTATTTATTTATTTATTTGATAGGGTAATGAAAAATGTAATGCGGGCAGATACTTATGTCGGAAACAGTAGTTCAACAAATTGTGTAGTCCAGTGTGAAGAGTAAAAAATGACGACGCATCTATGTACATCGGTCTACGATTTTAGTCTCCATGAGCATGTAGTGTACGACTTACTAGCATATTAACTGCGGAATCATTTGCCTTCCTCTTCACAATCCCATTGATTATTTGTCGAATTGATGTAAAATTTTACAGAAATACAAACATATCCTCTATTTGCAAATTTTCGTAAAATTTTCTTGTTGAGTAACTTTGTAAATCTAATGCCCCTACGTTAATCTTTCTTAAATAATTGTTTCTTTAAAAACATTGTAGCTTCGTATTGTTGCCAAATTGCAAGTTTAATTGCCAAGTGACGAGGAGCGACGTCCCAGGAATGTGGTAAAATCCCAGTAGCATTTTGGAAGTCATTACTCGTAAGATGTCATAGTAATGTTTGCAAATCCACCTTGTTTACACCAAAAGTCCACGTAAAATACACTTACAGGCCAACAATGTGTCGGTGCAATACATCAGGTATTACGAACATCAATCCGCAGCAATCAATTGCACAATTATGACTGATTTTCCCTACAGCTAGTGTTGTACGTTGTAGACCCACGTCTAGCAAAGGAATTTTATGGGCTGATAATACAGATTTGACATACGTGTCGCGATAAGAAATAATAAACTCGGCGGTAGCGTCCGCAGATTCACGGTACAACATTGTGTTTTACTATTGGAACCGTTTTATATTTAAGTTTGTTTAAATTTAATGTGATCTTAATTTTAAAATTTGATTATTTTTAAAAACAGTTTTACAAATACTGATTCTATAATATTTACGTTTATTTAATTATACGACCTCAAAAATGGGGACGTTCTGAATTTGGTATGTTCCATGAGTCCATGACTAATGACCATTTGTTTTTTAAGTAAGTTACCCGATATCATCATCAATTGTGAACAGACTTCAATAGTTTTTTTTATCACAGAATTTACATTTTAGAGATAGTCCTATAAAAGTTTGAACAAAAATCCCACTCCTAAGGGCGGAAAAATAGGGGATGAAATTTAAATGACATTGCAGTTGTTACGTTGAGCTTGTAACACCCCTTAGTCAACTAAAACGGGACAAAAATTAAACTTTAAATAAAAATTGAAAGTCTAATTCAAAAAACTTAAAGATAATAATCACGTAATAGCATCCGAAGTCGGAGCTTTAATACTTTTCTCTTTTGGAATTTTCATCTTGCCTAGTTGTTAAAAGATAAATATTATTCTAAGTAACTTCAATATTACTTTTTCTGTGTATTGCAGAGAAAGAGAGAAGAAATAATATCGAAGTTACTTAGGATAATAAATACACTAAGTATCTTCAATATTACTTCTTCTTTGGTTGTGTTTTCCATATTTTTATAATGTTTTTTGATATTTACACGAATATCACCAAAAACCACAAAAAATTGATAAAACATAATTATAATATTTTTTTTGTTTTATACTCCAGCACTGGGATTGTGTCCTGGGAAGTGTATGCATTCCAAAGAAGTAAGTTTAACACGCAGAAATATCCAGACCAGAGAAATTTATTTGAATGAACAAATATACAAACCTGACAAAATTATTCAAAGGCCACGTTTCGTGTGACATTCGAACCTACAGCACCATAACCAAATGGAACCACTACTTGTTCATGGACTTTACTTGTACTCAAAATATTTTTTCCTGAGTCATACCTGTCTCCTCACAATTCTACGACGTATTTCATTTTGTTTAAATAAATAAAAACAGCTAAACCCAAACGCAAGGAAAAACGTTAATAGTCGTGTATTTCTACATGTAGAATGCAGTATTATACTATGATAATGACGATTACACCTTAAAATGTGGTGAAAACTTCATAAAAGATACAAGGAGTCAAGTGATACAGATGATTCTTATGACATGCTGTAATAATGATGGTGATTTGGTGGTTACGATGAATAAAATAATTTTATACGCGGTGGAGCCACGATGCAGCTATATTATGGCTGTAGTGTGAATGGGTCGGCTTGACCGGGGAAGAACCACGCTCTCACAGAATACCAGCGTAAAATAGCAGCTTGAAGCTGCTGTGGTTCGTATGGTGAGTGTGGAGATCCGAAGGCCCTATTTTACCGGAAACGAAGCATTCCATCTTATTCCTCAGAGATGACAACGCCTCTGCATTTTGATTCTTAATTGAGGATAAATGTTGATGTCTATGGCCCACGCATCTACTTACCAACAGGCGGACTGTGTGCTCGTTAGTCAGCCTTGTTACATAAAAAAACAATAAATTAACTTTTGGTCAAATTATATACGCATACAATGTTGAGATTAATTAACTATTAATTGATGACCTGATGAACTATACATGTATTCGATGGATGCAGGAAGTTGTTAAGGATCGAGCTTTGTGGCAAGCTACAGGGGTGGCCTTTGTTCAGCAGTAGATTATTTACGGGCTGTAATGATGATAAGTTAAACGGTACAATAAGTAACTAAATCAATTAAATAATCATTCTTAAATAATTTAAAGGCAAGTAGTTTTTTAGTCATTTAAAATTATTGTCAACAGTTTTAATGGGTTGTAAAGTTTCACTTAAAATTGCAATTTGATGGCGGGTATAGAGGAGTTGGAGTTGCTCGCCTAATAGGATAGGTATCTACGACAAGCGCTCAGACAGTGAGCTTCCATGGTTTTTAAACTTAAAGTATTTATTATTAACCAGCCATTAAACTATCAAAAAAAAGTTTAAAGACTAGTTAAAAACCATACATTACAAATATATCTCATAGATATTTATGTTGCGCTTAGAAAAAATATAAATTGCGGTCTTAGGATATTTTGAACCTAACCCGCTCCTAAATTTACTTCACACCTACTGACTGTATAAACTTATTACTTACGAGTGTTAAAATTCAGAGGCGTTTAAACAGAGAAAATAGCTCAAATATGATGTCACCTAAGAGATGACTACTATACTGACTACTGTGAATTTCCTAAAGGAAAAGTATCCTCAACTTGCTGCCAACAGTGGTAATGGAGGGCTAGTTCTTTTCTCGCTTAAAGACTAAGTACAGCCATTCAGCGAGTGACCGTACCCGGCGTTCTAGGCACTATATCGTGGAGAGGATGTCTGTATGATAATTTTAGTTTTCTGTTTTAGAAAATAAATGGTTAATTCTAGTTAATTACAGAATATAATTTCATATTTTTATTAGTCACCAGAGGATCTATTAGCAGGGTAAGCATATTACTTGAAAAACAAGCTAAAACTAACAAATGGAGTAATAGAAATGTAGCCGTATGTAATTTTTTATAGAGGATGCTGATAGCCATAGACATCAACATATATTGTCGATTAAAAAACAAAATGCAGATGCGTTGTCACCTCAGAGGACTAAAATCGAATGCTACGTTTCCGTTTATCGCTACGGTAAAAAGCGTGTCGCATTATAATACAATTTATGCTGATATTTTGTGAGAACGTGGTTTTTCCCAGTAGAGACGTCCCATTTATTCTGCAGGCAAAATAAACTATAGCGTTAGTCTACCACGTCATAAGTTTAAAACTTAAGTCAAAATTACTTCATGTACAAATATGTCGCTTTCATGTACCTGTAAAAGCTATTAAGCACTAAATTAAAATCTAACATTACATGTTATAATTTAGGATTTTATTAGCATCCTACAAACTGCTAGCCGACAGGTGCAAGTTCTCCAAATTGGTAACGCAACACCAAGCTGACGTAGCTCGTAGCACCGTAGACTTTGTAGCTGCGTAGCTAACATAATAGGTTTCATCCGACGTGGTAAGTTTTAATAATGATTGGCGTTCTCTTTATTTGGAAATATACACAACTAATTTTTAAAACGCACATTTAGCAATAAGTGTAAGTTATTATATTTTTAGTTTATTTGGCTTCCATTTTTGTACTTTTATTTATTTATATTATACAGACAGGCACACACGCACGCACACACGCGCTATAGCTGAACACTATTCACCTAGTAACCTTGCTTTATTGGGGATATAATTGCCACAAATGCCACGCTTGGCAACCAGATTGGTACCCGCAGATTCCTATTACCATTATTGAATTTCTATCAGAAAATTTTGATTTGCAGTGCTAGTTTTTCTTCAAAAAAAGAAAGCGTAACAAACGAGCATGCAACAAATAATTGAAACTGACGGTAAGTGATTGTTATGGCCAATAGTTACTTACATCTATCTTCGAGTAATAATCAAAATCTGATGCAGGGAGCGCAACCCCTTAAGAACTGAAATGACTGCCTTACTTTCAGTAAAAACGATCTCCGGCTGTTGTCACATACCATACAAAACAGCTACAATATTATGCTGCTGTTTGACGCTGGTTATTCTCTGTGACTGCGTTGCCCCTCCGGATCAGCCGACCAGTCCACTGCAACCCACTGCTGTAGATTTATTGATAAACTTGGGAGTGAATCTACCTCTCTATATTGCTTATAAATGATGATTGGAATTTAAAATGCGAGAAAGTATCGTGGCACGGCGTGGATCAAATTACAACATATATAACATATAAGCTATCCTGTATATACAAGATGGGATAACCAAAATTAGTATTTAAAAAGTAGTTAAATTTTGACTTATATTTCATAACGACACTATTTTTTTTTTTCAATTAGATTAAGTCGTTTACTGTTGTGAAAACTAATGCAAGTAATTTCTGCATAAAGTACCTCAACTTTTGAACTTTAGCAAGAATGGAATAACCTTCAAGCTAAGCACATTGCATTATTTTTCTCGTAGTAGAAATATGTTAAGTTATTAATTTTCCAAGGACTCTATTGACTCATTTCTGGAATATAAGTCTCTGCACGTACTTCCACTAAAACGTCTTACCGATATTGATAATTAGTATTCTTGTTTCATACCAAATGCACTAAGACTGCTTCTGAATATACAAGGAATTTGTTTCTTCGCTCGAGTTTCCACTACAAGTAATGATAAACTACAAGTTTTTTAATTATCCGTGAGCCATACTAACTATGAAAAAAAGTATTTTCTATATTTTGATGGATGTATTTAAAAATTTTACACTCTTATTGTGTTATTTTAATGGGCTTTTCTTAAACTATTTTTAATAAACCATATTTTTAAAGCCTTAAGTAAGTTTGATAGGGCTATTTGCTTATTCACATTTGACCATTCACTTTTAATGGATGTTTGTAAAGACTGAGTCTAACCATTTTTATTAAAAAACATATTACTTTATTTCCGTAAAATAGTAGTAAGTAGTAGTAGTAAGTAGTAAGTAGTAGTAAAATAAGAAAAATTACTTCGGTGCATTAGTTTTAAAAAATGAGGCCCGATTTCGATACTCGGGTCGGTCCAAAATCAGTTATTGAGTTTTATTAAATCTAATTCTATCACCTAGTTGCTACTTAGTGAAAAATATTGTTATTCAAATCGCATACCAAATGTTTATGAAACCAAAAGTTTGTTTGGGCGCCTATTATAAAACATTTTAATGGAACCAGGTCAACAAATTAGTAACAAATACACACACACAAAAATCAAAAGATTTTGATTCTATTTCATACCATTCTCTTTTAACAAAGACACGTTTTAACAGACCTGGGTTAGATATTATTTTAGAACTAGCGCTTTTACAAGTTTGTCCTAAAATGACAAGAGTTTATATTATTCGAATATATTTTCACGTATGTTACCAATTTCTCAGAAATAGCTGAACCAACTTTAATAATTCTTCTTTTAGTAAACAGTTTATGCTGAAAGAGTGGTCCCAAATTTTACGAAAAAATTTCACCCCTAAGGATGGAAAAAGAGTGTGCTTTTTCATGTAACCATTCCGACGACATTTGAGTTGTTAACTTGAATTTGTAATATAACTTTGTCCTCTCAAAAGGGTAAAATAAGAAAGAATAAAATAATTTCCCCATAAAGCTGCTGAAGTCGGAGCTTTAATTTCAGGATACTCTATCTCTTAGCACCGAATTTAGAAGGCTATTACGTGAAGTGGATTTTATTCTACTTATGTTTTGGAAGGAGGATTTTTTTTAATTGGTTGTATAAATTACAGGCAATTTTTATAAAACCGATTTTACTACGTTTTTATTATATCACTTTCTTGTTTGTCTGTCTGTCTGCCTATCTGTCGTTGTGGATCCATCCACTCAAGATTCCAATCTTGCGTTACAAATTTCGAGCATTTCTTGATGAGGTACAGACTTGTTAAACATAGCTCAGAATGGATCGAACGGATGACAATGTTTCCTACATATTAAAAAAACGAGATAGGTTTTTTTTTTAAAACAAATTTTCACTTGTATATAACATAAAATTCTCTGTGATATCCATGTTTTCTTCATTAGTCCGTTAAAGTCCACCGGACATGCATCATTTTCTTTGTAGAGAGGATTGGACCAGCATGCAAACAGAAAGACGGATTATCTTATATTAGATATATGACGTATATTATATACTGGGTGAACTTTTTTACCGTCGGGAAAAAATGGGGTGTAACGTATGAACGGGGTGGAAGCCTATGTCACTGACATTTTACAATAAATAAAAACCAACATTTTGAATTAAATAAATAAATATTTAATTACCAAAATGGTGGTT
>DWHP01003347.1:0-13480 GCA_018247895.1 Parnassius honrathi
GAATAAGGGTGACAAACAAGCACACAGTCCATCTAATAGTAAGTGGATGCCGTGACCCATAGACATCTACATTTATCTTCGGTTTAGAATCAAAACGCAGATGTGTTGTCATCCCTATGGACTAAGACGGAATGCCTTGGTTCCAGTAAAAAAGGGTCTCCGGATCCTTCCACTCACCGTACGAAACACAGCAATATTAAGCTGCTATTTTCCGCTGATAATCTGTTATAGCGTTGTCCTTCCCCGGTCGAGCCTAACCCATTCGTGCTACAGCCACAGTGTGGCTGCAGCGTTGCTCTACCCCGTATAAAAGCTACTGATAATTAGTGTACTGATTTTATAGAAGAAAAAAACCATATCGTACTGTTCTTGAAATCCACATACAAACATTTTTCAACACTTGAATCAACAGAAAACGTTTATCCCTTGGTTTGGGTGCATGAATTTCTTCCTGAACCAGGCCGAGACGGAACAGTCACCTTATTGCGCTGCCAGGATATTTGGGCTATCGTTTCTTTTTTCAGGCAGAAAAAGAACGTTTTTATGTTTTACTAATGAGCTTATTTATATATTTTTATAGTTATTCATGCATCTCCGAAAGAGAAAACAATTGAAATATCCTCATAATTGTAATATATTATTGCACTCCTCCATATTATAAACTTTAACAATACCAAATCTCACACTCCAGGCGCGCAATTTGCTTAAAAAGGGTTTAAAAGTTTTTCCTTCATGTATACAATTAAAAATAACCTCTGTTATGTTACTAATATTAATATTTGTTATTATTTTGCATATGAACTCTGTATTTCCTTGTTATTTTTAAATTAATAAAACGGCGACGTAGAATCCTAAATATACAGCTAAATACTGTGCTTTCCTCAGTTAAATTCAGCCTCCGAACAAAAACTCCCATTAGCAATGCCGCGTGAGTTTTTGCTGTAATTAGAATTACATAATTTCACGTATCCTTTGCTGAAAATTTTATAAACAAAAATATCGTACACGTTGCTGGTTTTGTTGCTTTTAATCTCATTAGTGGTGAAATTTCGTTTTTATTTTTGTTACAGATATAATTTTTATTTCTTTACTTAATCCCCCGGAAATGATGTCTGTACCCAGTAGTAGACCGTATATATCAATCCATCACTGCCTATAAAAGTCCACCTGCGAACATAGGCCTACCCCATAGATTGCTTCATAGGGGGGATTTTTGCCATAGTTGCCATCCTTTGCCGGCGGGTAGGCAAGAATGTAGTTATACTGGCTCTCAATACCTTTTCAACCAGAACACAGCAGCGTACTGCTGGCTGTTTAGTGATAGAAATAATCGGGACAGGGAGATCGGCTGCCACCTGTTCAGTTACGGATAAAGTGTAAACCAGCTAAATCGTTCGTATGGTTGATTATCATCTTTGACATGCTGCAGTCTATTGCTATATTTTCGGCAACATACATCCAGTTACAACCAACCGTTTCGAGCAACACATCTAGCTGGAAGGCATTTCGCACTGAAGGAGATTTCCCCTCGATGAAGCGTCTATTCGGTTCACTAATAACTTTTTGCAGCATAAAGATTATGCCGGATTTTGACTGGCCAAAATCCCACGGTGGTCACCATCAGCGTATATGAGGGCTCACGGGATCTTCGTTTGGAACGCAACCTATCCCACTTTGCTTTATTAAAGCACGTTCCGGGGGCAATCCTTACTGCCCTCAGTACCCTCACTGTGCTATCACGATGCTCAAGACACTTCCGAGTTCGCGTCCTCGGGCCCCGTCCAGGGGTTACATTACTAGACGTTCGGGGCCCTCATCCCGAGCGTCCACAACCCCCGAGGCCCCGTTTCGAGTTCTGTACCATAACTCCGCCGAAACGACTGCTGGCAGGGAAAGATTTTAACCCATCTGGCTTACCAGGAACATCTGCTCCCGTTGCCATGCTGGATATGTTGCCAACGTGTGGGATGCGATGAAGTATGGTCGCTTCGTGTTCGGTCTTAAAAAATCATCACCGAAGCACCCGTTCCTGGGCAACATATGCGCGAGCCTTTAGGTGAATCTTCCCGTTCGTCGATGCATCCAGGCTTCGAAGTGTGGCAGGATTGGTCTAACAACGCGTTGCGCGTATTATGCTCTGTGAGACGAGAGCACCACTTGCGAACGCGGTAAGTCGTTTATGCCGCTGAACTCCTTCGAACACCTCATCTGGCCATCTCCCATCGCTCTGGTAGAAGATACGCGTCCAGCCGTACACCCTCGTATTCATGTCTGCGAGTATTTTTAGAGGTGGAAAGTGGGCCAGGACTATCGCTGCCTCAAAGGATATCGTGCGGTATCTTCGCACGATCCGCATGATTTTAGTTCCATAGCATCGAATGGCCAGCCTTTTCGCCCAAACAGGTATATAAGACTACTGATCGTATCACTCTAGTATAGAGGGAAGTCACTAATACCTACTCGACCAGCTCGTTGCTACTCGAGTTCGCAAACACTAAAGGCTGTATCAGTGATGTAGTTTTTCCTGTTTTTTTTATAAATTATTATAATCAAGAGCTTGATTACTATTATGTAGTTGTAGATGAAAATATCGAAGCGACATTAGCATAATGGCAGGGTGTAGACCGCGAACTCAACTGCTCGTGATCGTGAACTCGAATCCGCTATATAACTATTCTCTTGAACTACTCCTAACACACCATCGACGATACGTGTTTATCCTCTACTCGAGGCATTCTCGGGTTATGTAGACCCTGCGGTGGCTGACCACTAGGCTACTCACTAGACTACACACAAGACAACGTATAAGACACATTATTTTATTTTATTGTGCGGATGTGGGCGAAGTAATTCTTACCAACTTTAATATTACTAATATTTCTTTAACCACTCTTGGTAAGTTTGACAAGCTTCAAGATTAGCAAGCTATTTTCAAGCTTTTGCCTCGAGTGGAGGATAAACACGTATCGTCGATGGTGTGTCTTTTGTAGTGTAGTGGTGTTGGGAGTAGTGGTGCTGGTATTAGTAGTGACGGGATTAGTGCACGCAATTGAGGAAAAGTGGGAAGTGCTCTTCAAACTAGGTAGAACACATCATTTTATTATATTGAGCGGATGTGGGCGAAGTAATTCTTACCAACTTAATATATTTCCGCAAAGTAACGCCTGATTCTATTAATAATATTATTAATCTAAATATCACAACTAGTATTTTCTCATCATATAAAAAGATGCAAATAAAAAATCCTATACGCACTTGGGAGCACCGATACTGTCAAACTATTACATTCCAGTAGAATGTGTTCAACGTAGGGGTGGCTGGTTACAATAGTGTGATTGAAATGATCGTGATAGCCCTTCACATGTCCACTACTGAATTAAATACCATGAATATTGGCTTCCCCAATGGAATTCCACAATATACGGTCCTGAGTTATCTACATTCGTTGACTTCTTGCGATTTAACCAGGTTTATTATGTTAGTTTATATTTACAGTATCAAGTGAGGGCCGCCAAACAGACCACGTATAAGGTTGCCACTTAAGAGTTCTTCTTCCCAATCAAGTCAGTCCTTCAAGCTAAATGCCCAGCCTATTGCTACTTCAACTAACTGATATGTTGCTATGTAATTTACCCTGAGTTAGAGAATTGAATATTGCGAATCTAATTTTCTTGTCTCGCGTTCCAATTACTCAGAAATATCTGTATAGAAGAACTAAATAAACTTTGGAACGTTTAAATAAAGTTTTCATTATTGCTAAATCTTGCCAGTGGACTATTGTTTTAAGTTGAGGTTTAATCCAAAGCTTAACTTAGACTGGTAAGCTTTGATTCGATTACTGAAGTGAAATGTGCCTACGTTGCTGAAGTTACGGATCGAGAAACGTCAGCAATTTCGTAGTAAATTTTCGATTCGGGTAAAAAGTCAAAAGAATATATGTGGTAGAGCCACGCTGCAGCTATCTTATGGTTGTAGCACGAGTGGCTCGGCTCCACCGGGGAAGGACCACACTACTACAAAATACCAGCGAAAAATAGCTCAATGCTGCTGTGTTTCGTATGGTGATTGTAGATAACCGAAGACCCGTTTTACTGGAATCGAGCTATTCCATCTAAGTCCCCAGACAACTCATCTGAATTTTAATTCTTAATTAGGGATAAATGTAGATGTCTGTAGATCACAGCATCCACTTATCATTAGGTGGACTGTGTGCTCGTTTATCGTGGCACCCTTATTCTGTAAAAAACGTTGTCACCTGTAGTATACGTTCAACTTCTGTGTTCAGATTTTCTCTTATCGTTTAGAGGGCTATGAAACAGTTAGTCCACGGCACTGCCAAAGTGCGTGTCGGCGGACTACACACGTCTTTGAAATATTTTTAATAGTAAGACATGCAGGTTTCATCACATCATTATCTTTCAAGGTCTAGCACGTGGTGAATAATAAATTATAATTGCAATAAATTATTTTGTTAAACTTTACAGAACATCAGCCCAAAATAGCATCTCAATGCCGCTGTGTTTCGTATGGTGAGTGTAGAGAACCGGCGACTCTTTTTACTGAATACGCCCTATTTCATATTAGCCCTTGGAGGCGATAACGTCTCCGAACTTCGATTACAAATCGAGCATAGATGTAGAAGTCTGTACACCGAACATCCACTTACCATCAGGTGGAATATGTGTTCTTTTGCCGTTTTCCATTAAAAAAAATAAAGCTCACAATTCACAATTACAAATAAAATACCCGAAAACTATTTAGGTAGCGCTCGCAAGATATAATTTATTACTCGTATTATGTCAGCATCTCCACTATTTTCAACCCGAAACCATCAATGGAGGTAATTTACTTCACCATGTAAATAAAGGTTGCAAAATTTCGTGAGCTTTCCCTTTTCTATTATGATACTTGGTCACATTTTTGTACGCTATGAGTTACGGGTACTGAATACGAGTATTGGATACAGTAGAATGTAAAAATTCCTACTTGACGGTACTGAGTACTTGGTGAAGGTACATTTCATGTAGCTGTGGTTTAGATTTGTTTAACTTACATGCATAATATATTAGATTTTTTTGCATACTTACTCATGAATTTTGTCATATTTTTACTTTTAACATAATATTTAGGTTAGTCAAATTTACAGCATTTGCCTTAATAATGATCTAACGGGCATCTTTTTTTATTGGAGAAGGGTGACAAACGGCACACAGTCTACCTGATTGTAAGTAGTTTCTGTGATCCATAGCTGTCTACATCTATCCTCAATTATGAATCAAAATGAGCATGCGTTGTTACCCCTGAGGACTGAGATGGAATGCCTCGTTTCCAGAAAAAAAGGGTCTCCGGTCCTCTACTCCCACCACTCAAAACACAGCAACATTAGGCTAATATTTTACGCTGGTATTCTGTGTTTTACTCTTCGAGTGATTCCGAGTGATTTTATATTATTAAGACTATATATATTAATAAGATTATATATAATATGGAGTAATTTCTTCCGTTTCCCCAAACATTTCCCTCCACTGCTCTGTTCTTGTTGATCGTAGCGTGATGAAAAGTATACTATAACCCGCCCAGGAGTATGTAGAATGATTGTACTAAGTTTCGTTAAAATCCGTCGAGTAGTTTTTGTTTCTATAACGAACATACAGACAGACAGACAAAAATTTTACTGTTTGCATTTTTGGCTTCAGTATCGATCACTTATCACCCCCTGATAGTTATTTTGGAAATATATTTCGTGTGCAGAATTGACCTCTCTACAGATTTATTATAAGTATAGATAAAACAACATGTGATTTCATTGTAACTTAAATTAATACAACAACATGTCTATTTATTGTAACTTAGATTGAAACTGCAAAACATGTATATTTTGCAAATTTTCATAGTATTATGTCTCATGGAATCTTTCTGTAAGGTATATCGGCGAATATAGAGAAAATAAGTGCAATTTATAATTGAAAACCGCGCGAATCCCTTTGAGAGAATTTTAAGGAAATAGGTATTCTCACAGAAGCTTCATATTATATACTTCTATCAATATCATTTTCGTAAGACGTATTCATCAGTACAATGAGTCAGGTGGTGGTAGTAATGGCTGTGATAGTGGTAGTGGGCAATGACCGTGGTTGTGGTGTTGATGGTGGTAGTAGTGGTGGTAATGACTGTGGTGGTGGTGCTGGTAGTATTAGTGGCGACGGTGTTGGTGGTGGTCCACTACCCACCACCACCAACGATAAAACAGGCACCACCACCAACGACAAAACAGGCACCACCACCCACACTAGCACCACTACCACCAACACCAGCGCTAACACCACCTTCACCACTGTCTGGTAATGGTATTATTTTCTCTCAAATTTTTGTACATACTGTATAACTGTTAAGTATTAATTATACAGAACACTAATTAATTACTTATATAAATGTGTAATGTCTTATTTTATAATAAACAATCTCTAAACTTAACTCCAATAGTAAAAAATAAAATAAAAAAGTAATTGATTTATAAAATCTCGAAATATTGTTCTTCCGTTTATTTAAATGCGCACGAGTAACAGCCCTTTCATGGGTACTCCGACTGAGTCGGCTCAAACCGGTTTGTACCCCGATGGAGCGTCGCTGAACCTGTCGGTGAGAGCTCACGCACACATCGCTGCGCTATGTATGGGTATAGTTGCAGCGAGCCGTTTGTATGTAGCTTCCCCTCTGGTCGGTTTCTTTACACATGTGGTGACGGTGTAAGAATATCCACTACCCCATACCGTCCATCGTCCCGTGGTACAGAGAAACACCAGATGGGAAGCATCGCCACATTTTTTAATTTTAACAACATTTAAAATTAAGAAATCTGTGGTTGCCAATCCGCCTGCCAAGAGGTCTATGTTCAAAAATCTTCTTTTACGAATACATAATATAAAGTTTCTCCTGTAGTACCTACTAAGGCACAAGCTTGTGGTCGTGAAAGGAAAAGGGGAGATCTCCCGCCGGGCAAGGTATTCTACGCGTGGAGCGGCCAACGCTCCGTGTGATAGTTCGGAGCTGTTCTATATATACTGTTTATGATTCGGAACTCTGATAGCGCGATTTAGGCTTCGGTGTGTTTCGCTTGTGGTACGACGACAGCGCCGCCACAAGCTAATAACATCCGAAAGGAATGTTTTTGTAACGGGTTCCTCGATCTATAATAGATTACCCGATAGTCATGATCTTTAAAAACACTTGAAGGACTGATCTCTGGAACATGTTTTCTATGATCGATCTACGTTTTTTATAGGAGAGGGGGCAAACGAGCATACTGCTCACCTGATGGTAAGTGATTACCGCCGCCCATGAACAACTGCAACACCTGGGGAATTGCAAATGCGTCGTCGGCCTTTAAAAAAAGGAGTAGGCTCTTTTCTTGAAGTCCTTTTCCCTAAGTCGTATCGGTACGGAAAAATCTCTGGTGGTAGTCGATTTCATAAGGAAGTTTTGCGAGGAAGAAAACTTCTTTTAAATCGCACGGAGGTGGATTACTAGTCATCCAGATGGTATGGATGGTATTGCGAGACCGAACCCGTGCCTTGTAAAGTTGCAGGCGGTGTGCCGGCATTACATTTTAAAGGGCGATTTGATCTTATCTTCCAAGTGACCACGAAACTGTACGTCACTCGATATGTCGACGCCGAGCATTCTGATACTGGCTAAGGCAACAAGGGTAGTGCCTCGAAACTGAGGACATACGATAAACAGGTTCTTTTTGGCGGTAAACGGGGAAACTTGTGTCTTTTGAGGATTGAGCTGGACTAGATTTAGTGACCCCCAGTCCGAGACTTTGTTCAACAAAGTCTCGACTTCAGATATAAGTTTGTCTCGGTATTCGGCGACGTTTTTCCAAGAAATTGGTACGGCCGGTGTATACAGCATCACCAGTGCTGTCGTCCGCGTAGCAATGAATGTTGCTGGTTTGCAACATATTATTGATGTGCAGAAGAAACAGCGTTGGTGATAGTACGCAGCCTTGTGGAATACCAGGACTTATAATCGGAGCATGCACCGTCTACTACAATCTTGATACTCTGATCTGCAAGAAAACAATACAATTTCTCGGGAAGTCTCATCATCTCAAACCCAATCGAAGGCCTCCGCTATGTTCAAAGTAACTGCCAACGCCTCCCTTTTGGACTTTACTATCTCCTCCCAACTATTAGTTAGGTAACCCAGATGATCACCAGCTGAGCGTCACCGACAGAAAGGTACGTCATAAGCTGGCAGTTTATAATTATATTATAATACAACAGTGATAAGCCTGTAGTTAGACGATATGCCTGTAGTTCGACGAATCTGAGCGGTTGCCTTTTTAGGGATCGGGTGCACGTAAGCTATCTCCCGGAAAAGATGCGTTAAAACCGGTGCCAACTCCGGAACACACGTGTTCAGCACAATAGGAGGGACACCATTGGGATCACTCGACTTGTTGAGTTGACTAGTCGACTTGTCGACAGGGAGAGGAGTACTCCGCGCATCGAGCGCTAGGTAAATAGCACATCCTGCATGGAGCAATCACACCGCGGGATGGCCGGCGATGTGTTCCCACCGTCATCAAGAGTGGAGTTGGATGCAAAGACAGAGCCCAGTAGGTCGGCTTTGTCCTTTGCGGCATGGGCGAGTGAGTCGTTCTTCCTGTGCAGAAATGGTAGAAATGGTTGACAGAAGCTAAGGGAGCTTCTGTCAACCATTTCTACCATTGGACAGCCTTGGCGAGAGACCGAAGAAAGTCGAACTAGTTTCTCGCCAATTCTGCCGATGTGCTCTGCCTTTGCCTTAGCAATAATAATAATAATAATAATAATAAATGATTTATTTTCTCACCACAATTTTACAGAATTATTGTACATTATATTAAAATATTACACCTTAACCTTATACCGTGGGAGACTGGTGCCTAAGCTAGGCTTTACGCGTGTATCCTGAAATACCACCAGGTCTCCGCCCTATGGTTGTTGTAACTACAATACTTTTATCATGTACATGAACCATATTTGTAATTTACATAATGTACCTACCTTTACCTAACTAGTATTTAATATATATTAAAACTTGGTGCTATTATCAGTCTGTGTATGTTTGTGTGTGTGTGTGTGTGTGTGTGTGTTCGTTTGTGCGTGCGTGTGTGTGTGCGTGCTTTTGTTTGTTAGTTTGTAACTGGGTTAGAAATTAAATTTGGGATTGGGTTAGTATTTGACTTTAATACGGATAGTAATTAGTTAGGATTACTAATCCTAACTATATAGCTATATTAGTAGTATAGTTGTAACACAAATTGGCCGACACGCCCGGGGAAGGACCACGCTCTCATAGAATACCAGCGTAAAATAGCAGCTTAACGCCGCTTTGTATCGTATGGTGAGAGGCATTTCATCTTAGTCCTCACGGGCGACAACGCATTTGCATTTTGATTCGAAATCGAGGACAGATGTTACCATCAGGTGAACTGTGTGCTCGTTTGTCACCTTACCCTATAAAATAAATCCACTACCCAATATTATCACGTGCGTGTCGTAAGAGTGACAGTGGTAACTTAAACTGGAGATGGACATACAACAGCATCTGCCTGATAGTAACTCAATAATAAAACTGCGGTTGCCAATGTCAACCCGTCTGCCAAGCAAGACAACTAAGGCAAATATCCCCTCTATGAGATAATTTATGGGGATGCCATGTTGATTTCTGAAGGACTTTAATGAATTAATTAATGCGTATTAATATAAATAAAATGAGAAACGATGAATTTTACTAATTGTGTGCTTATTATTAAAAGAAAAGGAAGGTAATTTCTGATATCAGTTAGAAATATGTTTTTTTAATACCTGTAATACACTAATCATGAAAACATATATTTTTCCGTTAGATTACAAAGGATTGATTTAATCTGAAGTAGCGTATAAATGTAAAATCGATAGAAGCTCGATCTGATAAACTTCAAGAGTGATTGCGGAGTGCAGCAAGCACCTTGATAGTAAACTTGTAGATAGTGCGGGTGCGATGCCCGATAGGGTTGCAACGTTGTCAACTGACACTGAAAGCTTGCCGTACAGTACTATTTCAGTTTATATGCCTCTGTTATATTTTTTGAATGAGTAGTCATCGGGTTTTCGTATATATACGTGCTAGAGTTACGCTGTAGCTATATTATAGTTGTAGCACGAAAGGGTCGGCTCGACCGGGGACGAACCACGTTTTCACAGAATATCAGCGTAAAATAGCAACTTGGTACTTCGGTGTTTTTTATGGTGAATGTAAAGAACCGGAGGTCCTTTTTACTGGAATCGAGGCATTCCATCTTAGTCCTCAGGAGTAACAATGCATGTGCATTTTGATTCTTAATCGAGGTTAAATGTAGATCAGAGCATCCACTTACCACCAGGTGGGTGTCTGTCACCCTAGTTCTATAAAAAAACAGCTTGATTTTGGCTGGAGCTGGAATTCCGGTCACGGCAACGAGTTTCAAAGGCGACTAGCCGTCTGTACAAGACAGGACTACAGTGTGTGCGTGTGTCAGCGAGTATGTGTCGATTTAACGGCAATGCGACACGATCAGAGAGTGATCAGGCGCAGAACCAACGGCTTTACGTGCTTCCCGAGGCACAGTGGTGAAACACTTCTAACTTCCTTAATTTGGGCTGCTACCGAGAAGTTCTTGTTTCTTTACTGAAAAGTCCAATTACTAACAGATTTTAGTCCAACTCGGGCTTCCTTACTTCATCAGCAATAGCACTTACGATCATCAGACAAACTAAGCAGTTACAGCGTAGTATAACTGAAGCGAAGTCTTACATATAGTATCAATTTAGGCATTTGATACGTGAGCAAAACACACTTAACCCATAAGCTACTACAGTCGTAATTGCTCAGGGGGTAAAGCGTTTGATCGTTACCGGCACTAATGAAATTATCAATTGCAGTTTTAAGTGTAGATTTACGATGTGCTCGGTGATGAAGTAAAACACCGTAGGAAAGTAGTTAAAAGTGGAAAACATCGGAATAAAACACGCGCTGAAACAGCACAGAGAACTAACTGCTTCACTGTCTCAGAAACGGGATGAAGGAAAGTTCCATACTCAGCAGTGGCAGTGTTACCCTTCTTAACGACTCTATGCGACAAAATAAATGGTTTTTGGAACCTGTTAGTAGTATTTGTCACCTTGTGTTTGTGTCATTATTCTTAATACTGTAACTAAAAATAAAAAGACAAAAACAATCCTGTTTATCATTTTATAATTATAACATACAAAAACCGGTCGACCAAAATATTAATATGAGATGAGTCACGTAGCATATTGTTATGGCTACTGTTTAAATGGGTCGGCGTGCCCGCGGAAGTATAATTTTCTAACACAACATGTAAAAATATCAACACAATATCGAATCAGTTTGTCATCAGACTGTTTTATCTCTAACGAAGTATTCTATCTTGGACTCAAGAGATTATAACGTATTTGCATTACATTTCTTAATCAAGGATAGATTTGGGTGTCTATGGAATGAATGAATGATTGAATTGATGAACGGATGAATTGTGCACCCGCTTATTACTTTTACTTGCGTAAAAACTGTTGTAATATTGAAGGAAGTTAATGAGGTTTGTATGTAGTAGTATTATTACATTATCACCGTATCACCGCGTCGTTAAATAACAGTACCTGGTTGATCGAGCTATGCTCGGTATTTTTTGGAAATCTTGTTTTTTGGAAATTATATTTAGATGTAAATTACATACTGATGAAGCATGAATAATATTTTTTTATCTTATTGACATAATAGCAAAACTGAACTGGTTATTTGAATAAAAAATCATGAGTGCAATTAGTTTAATTTAAATTTTCGTATTTTTAAAAAAATACTAAAAAAGGGCACGAAATAACAGATTTTCTCAAAAAGAAGGGAACTTGAAAAAGAAAGGTAAAGAACTCGGACCGAAGACAGGACGCGAACCACGGCTCTATGATTTCACGACGGCCCGATATCTACTAGAGCTATTACGATAATTACTAAAGTGTCAAAATTTACCTTCGTATATTGTAGCAGTTTTTCATTGCCTGAAAACACGAACAAAAGGACATTTTCTAAAAATGAATCCTAGCTAGATCGATTTATTGCCCCCGAAACCCCCTGGACACTCAATTTTATGAAAATCGTTGGAGCCGTTTCCGAGATTCCGATTATATATATAACAAGAATTGCTCGTTTAAAGGTATAGGATTGAATGAATAAGTTTCAGGTTCTATTTATGTTCCTGTTTCTGATCCAAAGCGGCTCAATACTAGAATGAATAGAACCTGGTAAGAAATACAGGAAGTTGATCGATGCAACTTAGCTTCGGCAGTGGATTCTTGTTGGACTGTAATGATGAAAATGATAGTGATGAAGTCATAATTAAAGTACACTTTAAGTTTAACTAAAATACGTTATAAATTAACCAAAAACTACTTATTTTCCAGAGAATTGAGTTACAATTTTCATTATATAAATCCAAATAACAAAACAACTATCTCAAGCGAATTAGTCGTATCGCTGACAATCATAAAATAATCGTCGCCTACTCATTGAGGATTGGTCTAGTGTCAATGCCAAGGTCACCTAAAACAGCCGGAACTGTGTTCATGTTTATCGATATATCGATAAGGTAGAATACGTCACTATTCATTCGGGTGCGGCGGAAATGCGTTTATGAATGCATTACGCGGCTTAACGAGCAAAACTGGACGGATGGGGAATGCATTAGGTTTCATTGGTCTTAAGATGATGAAGATGAACGATTGTTCAATATAATGGTACCGTATACAATGGCAGTTTCAATTATATACAATTACTACAATGGATAATATGTAATATATAGCGTATACAGGCATGGATATGTTTTTATAGTGCATATTACCGTGTTATGGCAGTGTGAGGATATCCACTACCCCATATCATCACCTGGGCGTCGTAAGAAGCGACAGAGGGAAACAAATCAGGAGATGGGCAGCAGCGTGCGTGCCACGGTGCATCTGTATTATAGTTGCAGCATAAATGGGTCGGCTCGACCGGGGAAGACCACGCTCTCACAGAATACCAGTGTAAAATAGCAGCATAATGCTGCTATGTTTCGTATGGTGAGTGTAGAGAACCGGAGACCTTTTTTACTGCAAACGAGGTATTCCATCTTAGTCCTCAGGGGTGACAACGCATTTGCATTTTGATTCTTAGTTGAGGATAAATGTGGATGGCTATGGGCCACAGTACCTACTTAGCACCAGATAGATTGTGTGCTCGTTTATCACCCATTGCTATAAAAAAAAAACAAAAGCATCTTTGTAATAACGACCGAAGAAAAAACTGCGGTTGGCAAACCGCTTGCCAAGCGTGGCAACTGTGCCCTATAGGCACAATTGTGTGCTGGGTTGGTGGAGAATAAAACCACTGAGACTATTTTCTTTCTTCTATATTG
>DWHP01003348.1:0-13479 GCA_018247895.1 Parnassius honrathi
AACACAGTATTGGAAATAGTACGGTACTTAACAAATTAAAAAATATCTTTTATTGGGAGACGAATTTACACAGAATATACAATTACATCCACTTATAATGAAATTAGTGTTGGTCATTTCCTGGACATATTGCAGTATTTATAAATAACTTATTATTATTTAAAACAAGAAAGTTTAATTTTTAAATGCAATATGTATTATGACTTTTGTGTAAGTTTGTGGTTATTAAAAATTAATAATATCTATGTTAAACTACGAATATATTTTCCGTTGAACTGTACTTGGAGTGGAAAGGCGGAACAACAATCAAAAATTTAATTCCGATTATCCATATCGTCTAGGGTGGATAAACGAACACGCGTTTCCGAGGATCCACGCTAGGGTGGATTTTTTAAGGTGGATAAACGGAATAACCCAGAGCTGCTCTCCCTCCGCGCCTACGGCTTTACAAAAACTCTAGGGATAGGGCAGACAAGACTACGTGGAGTTGAGGCGTTCTGATTTCGATTTTAGTATGGATTCGACCTGCCTTATCTATAATATATAAAATAAAAAACAAAAAATGCCGTTCAATGCCTTATAGTAAGGTATAGTCCTGGACCCGACAATTGCCGGAATAGTACCGTCGTCACATCCACATCAGAACTCAATAATTTTTCAGCACTTAATTCCTTGCTATTAATACTTATTATATATCTATCTATTATCGTCACTGCGTTTGCTAGCGATACGTTTTGCCAGCAGCGCAAATATCAACAGTTTGTTGCGGTGAAAATGTTTAAACTTGGCACCTAATTAGCACCTAAAAAGCCGCTAATTTTGGCTTTTTCTAAATGCAAATTTCTGACTGCGTTGCTGGCGAAACACAACTCTCAACAGCTTACGATATGTATTATAAAAGTTTTCCTCTTCCTTGCTTTGTCCCTTTATTTGGGGTCAGCTCTCCCCGTTTTTATGCGCCAAGATATTCTATCTTGAGTTGTCGGTATTTCAAGCTGTGCTCGTTCCAGATTCATTACGATTACGGTTGTCCACCACGTAGCTAACGGGCGTCCTCTGCCTTTCTTTTTCTCTGGAATTGTCTAGGCCTTCCTCACTGCGTGTTTTTCTTCCCGCCTCATTACATGTCTCGTTATGCCTGCCGACCATCGTAGCGTTTTAATTTCATTCGTGTGCAACTTTTTTCCGTTGATCTTCGCCGCCCAGCACTGAGCACATGGCAGGTCTTACAGCCGTTTTGTAAACCTTTCCTTTCAGTCGTATTGGCATCCTGCTATCGAAATGTATTCCTGAACGGCTTCTCCACCTTAGCCACGCTGCGTTAATTCTGTGAGTTACGTCTGCGTCGATATTGACGTTCGCCGTTAGCACCAAACTGAGGTATTTTTAATTTGCTGAAACTGCACCTCCGAAACTCAGTCTTGCTTCGGCTGATATGGAGGTCATTGTTCTCGAGAGCCTGTCGCTATTGCTCGAGTGTGGTTTGAGATAAATCGCACATTTGTCGATGAACATAACGTCCTCCGTATTCAGCATGCACGAAGGGAGGGGGGGACTAGATATCTTTAGTTAGATATTCCATAGATAGCTTAAATAGGAATGGGCTTAGTGCCGATCCCTAATGCACTCCAACCTTTAATTGGAACAGTTCACTAAGTCCTGCCAGGCTTCTCACCTGTTGGCTTACGTTTTGATATATCATGCACCAGGTGAATGCAGAGTTCTGATATTTGTTGTGCTCTCATAGCTTCCCAAATTAATTTGCGTGGTTTCTGTCGAAGGCCTTTTCCAGGTCTACGAACACCAGGTGGAGGTCATGTCTGTTGGTTCGGTATTTTTCCATCAGAATCCTTATGGTTGGGATTGCATCAGTCGTTGACCTTCCTGGCTTGAAACCACACTGATTATTAGATATTAACACCAACTGACCAAGATGGTTGTGTAGTATGCGCTCCCATAGTTTCAGTGTATGGGAAGTAAGTTTGATACCCATAATTTCCGCAGTCACTGACATCTCCATTGTACTTGTAGAAAGGTACAGGATAACTATGACGCCAGGACTTTAGGGTCTTTATGGAGGTTTAAATCCCATTAGAGAACTTCGTTAGCCAGTGTATAGCAATAGGCCTCAGCAACTTCCGTAGATCAGCGGGTATACTATCCGGCCCAATTGCTTTATGGTTTTTCATCTTTTTTTGGCTTTTATGACCTCCTATTCACCTATCTTGAGAGTGAAGCGCAATGCATTCATGAGTGATGACGTCACGGTATCGTACGGCGTGCCGCAGGGTAGTGTATTGGGCCCCACACTTTTTCTAGTCTATATTAGCCAACTTTGTTGTCAGCAAATCGATAAAGCACATATTATCTCGTATGCCGACGATACTGCTGTTATTTTCACTGGAAGAGAGAAATTCGGCGACGGTTAAAAAATAGGAATGATGCTAGCAAATCATAAATATGATTAGGGAACGTTTTCCATTAAATAATAATTTATCTGATTTTATAAACAGTATGAATATTAATAGACGAACATCTAATTTTACTAGTATTACAGCTCATTCCAGTGAAGTTGTATCATTTGCCCTTATCGCCTTGCTTATGCCTTATTAGGAACATATCAGATTCGATAGGCAAGGTTCTATTATAGTGAACATGTCAGGTTTCACGGAGGGTATCGGATTGAAATAAGCAGGGAAAACATTAATGTAACAGCGTATCGTTTGAGAGGAAATGGAAATAATTCGCATATAAGAGACAAAATCCAATCCACACACATTTCGAGAAAGGTATATTGTATTTATATATCAATTGAAAATAATGTGTCTGGAAGGGAAGCTATAATAGAGTATTGCTGTAATTGTTTATTTGGTAGAAGGACAGTTAGGTGATTTGCGCATGTTATGAAGCTTGTGTGGTTCCTTGGGTGGGCCAGGCACCAGCCGACAATGTCAGCGCCAGCGGCACACCTTGATGTTGTAGTTGTAGGAGAGGATGATGAATAAAAAGTAATTTTGTCTAGCCTACTTATTTCATTAAAGTACTCCTAAATTCTGCCATTAAACTTCATTTACTCCCGTAACCTACTATTACTCGATTTTATAACACATATGCAACTTGAGTATTGAAGACTGAAATAAAAACTTACTCTCTTCAGCTACAATTGAAGTGGTCCAACCGTTGGTTGAACACTCAAAGGTTCAAACCACAAAAACGCCTTGAAGTCTTTCAGGAAAGATTTTACGTGTGATGATAGTTATGCCATCCTTGTTTTTTACACTATATACTGTGCGAGCTAGAGCAACATAGGTGTAGTTTTCATTGAGTTGTCGGCCATAATCAGTTGTCGAAACGGTCAACTTCAAAAGACGATTTGACAGACGGCCCTTTTTAACATCGAACTCTAGAAGTATGATGAACAGACGCAGGGTGCGCTTAGAAAGATGTTCTATTATTGGGTAAGAAAATTATTTTAGAGAAATCGAAATAAATGGTTACGAGATCGCTAATTACCCTCCTCACTCATCGCTAACTACACTTTTAGGCTACGTCGCAGTCGGGTAAAGCGTCCAAGTAAAGTTTTCCATTAAATATGAAAATTTTCAATAAATTGCCTTAAGAAATAACAAGACTTCCATTAAACGCGTTTCGTCAAGTGACAAAAATATTATTTTTGAATCACGCTTTCTATAATATAGATGAATATATGAAATGTTCATTTTCTGACTTGCTTGAAATGTAAAATAACGTAAATGTAAATTTAGATGTATTGTAATTTGTAATTTTAATAACCTAATGTAATCTTATATCATTTGAATTGTAATTTTGACATACTAACAATGTTATGTAATGTAACGAAATGGTCAATTAATAAATAAAAAAAGTAAAAGGTAGTTGTTGATTCAACCTCAAAAGTATTTTTAATGATATTGTAAAAAAATCGTGACTATTTAGATATTATTGTTAAACGTGATGGTGCTTACAACATGAAAACAAACCGATCTAACTATAGTTTGTTTTGGGACATGAAAAAAAAGTCAAGTCCAGCTCCTGTAGAAATTTGGCATACGTTCTTTATGTACCACATATTACAACTACTAAATACACATTTACACTATATAAATAAAATACAACCGAATATTTTGTTGATATATTAATGCTATGAGACTGATGGCTGGATACTAAAGTCACGTCTTTAATTATCTTTATTATTTCCTATAAGTTTTTTTTTATAGAAGAGAGGGCAAACGAGCATGCGGCTCACCTAAAAAAAACCTAAAAAACCTGAAAAGTTATTCTACTTTGTTAATAATATTGTAATTCTTGCATCGATTTGCTTACTAGGTGACTTCGGCATCGTTAGTATAGGCAATAGTCAGCCGCTGTCTCTCTCCATCCGTCTTACGCATTTTCAATCAGGACACGTGACCTGACGCTGGTTTAACATTTTTTACCCTGTAGAGAAAAAGTGTACAACGCCCCTAAAGAAGTTTTCACTTCAAAAATATAGCGCACGGAATAACTATAGCTAATCATAAGATCGTAATGAAAATATTCGCATTAGAATTAGAGTAGAGTTGAAATTGCAAAGAGTCGGCTATATAACTCTAAGAACCGACAAGCAATAAGTAAATTCTCGAATAAGTCCTCGAGTTGCTGGTAAAGTAGGCGTTACAAATGTAGAGCGTGACGCTTGCCCAAATCGGGAAAATACTGATCGGCTGCTTTGTCGACGTGGGCCTCTCAATCGATCGTATACAGGGTTATTTTTCAAAGTGTAGCCAAATTTTAAACTTAAGTTCAAATATATAAATAATGATATACAGTTATTGCGGTTTATACAAATACGAGTAAAAAATGTTTTCTACTTTTATTTGAAACTATTCCAAATTGAATTGGCAACTACGTTTTTGTCTACCGATCGACTCTCACGAATTGCAGAGTAAAATCAGTCAAAATAATGCATTACCACGAATTTTGAATTTAAAAGATAAAAAGGACAGAAATTTTTGGATTTTTTTAAATTAATTTTTCTTCACCATTGCTATATTCTGAACGCGGTTATTACAAAATAACCCTGTATACGTGAAAATAATTTATAATTGTAAATATAATTTATTAATTCTTAATTTTCTTCCAGCAGTCATCATAATATATGTTGTAGGTTGAGCCTCTTTTTTACGTTTCAGTTGAGTTTTGGTTCATTAGTTATAAACCTCTATTTATGACTACATATAATTAACGATAAATAAGAAGTTATTATAGCCATTATGGTACACATCACCCAGTTTCGCCCGTGGGTGGCGTAAAAGATGCCAATAGGATAAGCTAAAAAGATCTTATATTATCTTATGGCGATATTATCTCTTTCAGGTCTTTTAGGCATTTTGCATTGTTGCTTCATACACGAAATAGGGTAAAATAGAATCTCATACACCGCTACGCGCCACACCTGCACGATACGGAATTCTAAATGAACCACCATATTATTAACATTGTTTCGTCTTACATATTTAGATTTTATCACTTCTGTTCGCGCTCAAATGCGCGAGAACCGGATGAACGTGAACGGATTACATTCCTCTAGAGGGGCGACTGAACGAGTGGAAGGTTTTTGCTTGCGCCGGAGCGCAGTTCAGTTGGCTGGCAGATCCGGAACGCATAGCCACGTCGCGAGAACTCGAGTTAAACCGAAATTGTTACACTCGAGACGGCCGCCATTTTCTTTAGTTAAGTTTCGTTAATAAACGTTATAACGAGGCCGCCTTTTGATAGTTAGCGATCGGTTTAACCTATATTGTTACCGATTCGTGTCGAGGAATTGTATACGCGGCGATTTGAAGTCACACGGAAATTATAGGATTATAGTCCTGAATACTCGGTCTGTAACTTACGTGGTATTCTATATAGTACGAAGTGCATTCGCTTATTCTATCGAACTCTAAACCTTGAAGATATATCAACTTAGACTGTAGTTTTGTGCTAAGTGAAGTAATACTGGAGTTCAGCGCCAGCAGAAAAGGGAGGCGCTTTTTTTGGAGCGGTGCAGCGACGGCGGATTCCGGACTCCTTGGTGAAGTCAGCCCTCACTATACACCTTCTTTCACAAACACACTCACACTACCCTTACGCTGACTAAACCTCGTAGTATACCCTACTCCTGAACTGGATAAGTTGTTTGAGTTGTTAGCCTTATAATAAATTTCCATAGACCATTCGGGTCCTCCCCTTAGTTGCCCGTCGAGCTGGTTTGCTATGGACCCCAATCCAGTCGACCCAAGTCTGGGCAACTCTGGACCGTAACAGTGAGTATTCCTGCGAAGGCAAATCGGAGGCGTATGAAATTATATTTGCGGAGCATAAATATGAATCTAATGCATAAATTTTGAATGTGCTTAAGCTTATTAAGCTGCTCCTTGGTAATGTCAAGATAGAAAATATCAGCATAGTCAAAGATAGGCTGAAGTAGAGACTGGACGAGTGTAACTTTTAGTTACTGTGGGAAAAAAATTACGTAATCTACATAAAGAGCTTAATTCAGCAAACATTTTTCTGCTAACCTCATTAACCTGTATGATCCAAAACGTACAGGGAACGAGATACAACCTCAAGGTTTTAACCTTGTTACTATAAGAGATTTGAGTACAGTTTAGTATAATATTTTTCTATAGGATAGGGTAACAAAGTAGCACACAGTCCACCTGGTGGTAAGTGGTTCCTGTAGGCCATAAACATCTACATTTATCCTCGATTACGAATCAAAAATGCAGATGTGTTGTCACTCATGAAGACTAAGATGGAATGCCTCGTTTCCAGAAAAAGGGTCTCCGATTCTCTACAATCACCATGGGAAACACAGCAGCATTAAGCTACTATTTACGCTGGTATTCCGTGAGAGCGTGGTCCTTTCCTGGTCGAGCCGACCCATTCGTGCTACAACTATCAACTATACTACTAATATAAATACAGGATGGCTCCACCACGTATAAGGAAGATAAAAGCCTGAGTCTCTTTGTTCAATTGTGACGACAAACGGCATGGCGCTCTCTTATATCGTCATGCCGTCACAATCCCACCGCTGTTAATCCTCATGTTTCTCATTTGTTGTTTTAGTTGACGTCTCGTTGGTCTAGTAGTCGTAAACGCGAATGCTGATCGTGAGGTCATGGGTTGAGGTTGGGCCAAAAATGAAGTTATTTAGATTTTCTATCAATTAATTTTCAGTAGCTGCACGGAGTCATAAAGTTGGCGGTGCTTGCGCCTATACCTCGGCACTATAATTCTATCCTGCGCAAGCACTATAAAGTGTCATTTGTGGCTGGCCGCCGTTTTCGTATTATTATAGTAAAAAGCGGTATCATGTTAATTAGCTCACCGAGTATAGCGACAACCTCGTCGTCTTGAATGACCTCGAGTGAGCCGGTGACGATGAAGCAGAGCGAGTCGATGGACTCGCCGGTGTGGTAGAGTAGGTCACCTGGCGCCGAATGCGACATGTGGAAGTGCATGGCGAGCGCTCGCAGGCAGCCGTCCGACGCCAGCCGGAACGCCGGGTGCTCGTTGAACACCTTGCGATTCAGGTGGACGCAGATGTCCGCCTTCATATCCTTCGGACAGTAGTTCAGTACCTGCCGAACATTTAGTGTACGGAAGAACTTAATAAATCAGCACCAACATCTACCGTTACATGTTTCTTCAGTTCACTTAAATTAAATTTAGCAGTTCTCTGTCGTCATGACGTTTATATCTCACATTAAATTATTCAATGCTACTTGTATTACCGACCGAAAACTTTCTTCCAACGTTACTCTCTGCTTTACTAGTATTTTGAAATTCATACATACATGCATAATCTCTAACGCCTCTCACCCAGAGAAGTAGGCAGAGAAGACCTACTCCCATTTGACACGATCCTGACACGCCTTTCTCGCTTCTTTCATATTCATATATACTCGATGTTTTTTTACCGTCTGGAAAAAAAATAGGGTGTACTAGGTAGATACGACTAATTTGAAATTACTAAATAAGAATAAATTAAATAAATTAATTAAAATCTATCGAAATTCAAGTCATACGGACCGTAATTTACGAAACAAGAAATTTAGTAGGCCTCTTTGTCCTTGTCCTTTCGCAGGTTCACAAGTTCAGGGGCAAAGCTTTAGTGACCTGTAATTGGCTGCGGCGTAACATCGCGTCGCCATCGTGCTGCTTATGTTTCCGCGTGTGTATCGTAAACATATACCAATACTCCAATGTCGAGTCATCTGGTGAAATTTAGACGGTGCGACTAATCCATATTTACTCGTATTGGAATATGGACAATGTGCACAATGAGCACTGTTGGAGTTTCCAAAACCCATACAAAATCAAGGAACATGTTCATCAAGTTCACTTCTATGCTAACTTTTGGGTGGCAATTATCAACGACCACATCGTTGGTCCAGAATAGATTGAAGATCGATTGACGGGAGTAATGTATCTACAAATTATTCATTGCATCATCAATACAATGTTGGAAAAGTTTCCCATGAGCTACCTGCAAGGAATATACATCCAGCACGACAGATATCCAGCTCATTACGTACAATCCGTGTGTGCATATCTGGACACCGTAATCAGTGATAGGTGAATAGGTCGCGGTTGACCTGTGAATTGGTACCCTGACCTAAAACCTCTAGACTTTTATTTGTGGGTCGAACTAAAATGATAATTTAGTATTAGTTTGATTTCTTTCTGTTTTAGAGTTTATATGTTGTTTAGTTTTTTTTCTTATAATGATGTATGACCTGTACAGACATATCCTTTAACTAAAAATGTAGTATTTTAATTATAACAATGTTTATTTATATTGTCGATGGTGTATCTATCTAAATAAATAAATAAATAGGTGTACAGAGAAGAAACACAGTGTTAGTGAAAGTTCAACAAACAAATTACAAAGATGTTCTAGTTTGTGTTTAGAAAGAAACAGTAGAAATTTTAAAAAATACTGTGATATTCCTAAAAATATTTCTTTTGTAAACAAAAATAATGTAGTATAGTTTTGTAAATATCAATCTGTGTAAATTGTAAATATTTTTTTTCGATTAAATCGAATAAATTTATTTCGATCTTTAAAAAACGCTTAAGATGTTGCAGTATACGGTAAGCATAAAATTCGTAGCCTACTGTTTTAAAACAATTATTAGTTTTATGCAATTGTGGTAGGAGGAATTGTATTTATGTATTTTTTTTGATATTCGGTAATTTTGCCTATCAGTTATATTTTACAAAATACTTTCGAGAAGAGGTTCTATTCCCCTTACACAAAATATTTTTTACCACCATATTATTTTCCAGCCGGTAAAAATAGTCACTCATTAGTATACATACTCGTTGGTTAAATCACCAATACGGTCAATGAATTTCTCTTTAAGGCGTCCGTTGGCGACCATATTATTTACTTCTGCAGGTTTAGTCTATTTTGTCACTCTTCCCTCATTCGATTTTTCTACACGTGCGAACGACCGAAGCAATCCTTTTTTCACCTTGATCACAACATCTTCCTACGACTAAATAACGCATTTTCCAAATGTTTTGCCCACAATCGCTGAGTAACCGAGTTGCTCAGTACAGAAACGAAACTCTCGCACTAATAATCTGTTTCTCATAACCAACTTATAGGAACTGGACTTATATGTTGTGTATATTTTGAAGAATTTTCCACCGACGGTCAGACACCAGGGCAGCCATGTTATCACTAGAGTGCCGCGTATAGTAAAGCACTCAATGCGTGCTTTAAAAGCATTCGTAATACATTTAATTATCGAGTTATTTAGACACAATTTTTGTCTCATGCATTTCAAAAATAAATAAAACAGCTAAAGTTCGCACCTTATCCGTGTCGAGACCCTTGGTCATGGCCCAAGTGGAGACGACGTAGTCCATGACGCGCTCACTCAGTGCCTTCGGCACCTCGTGCAACTTCATGAACTCGCGCACGTTGTTTAGCATGTCGTGGTATTTCGCGGTGGCGGACGTCATCTGCTGGATGATGGTGGTCACGTGCCCGAATATCGTCGCATACAGCAGCGCTGCGGGCGCAAGCTCACTGGTTAGCGCTCGGAGGCGCAGCTGCCTTGTTCCACAGTCCGCAACCACGTGCTGTGCTTTGCCTTACAAAACTACACACACCTACTTTTCCCTGGTAAGGCGGCATGGTATATTGAATACAAACATTTGATCAACAAACTTAAAGTTTTTCTTTTAAGATTAAGGGTGACAAATGAGCACACAATCTACCTGATGGTAAGCAAATACTGTACCCTATGAGCATCTACATTTATCCTCATCAAAAAATCAAAAGGTAAAAATGCAGGTGCGTTGTCACCTCTGAGGGCTACGATGAAATACTTTCTAGCCTCGTTTCTAGTAAAAGGGGCTTCCGGTTCTCTACACACGCCATTAAAAACGTAACAGCATTAAGCTGCTATTTTACGCTGCTATGCTGCGGGAGAAATGGTTCCACAGCCCTCTCAGGAGAACAGACGTGTGCCCAACAGCAGCAGGTACGTCTGTAGATGAGCCTTACTTTCCATTTTAGCTTTTTATTATTTATTAAGAAGGAAAATGTGGTTATTTCCAATTATTACCAGTTATGGCCACACTTTAAGATTAACTGATTTCTTTAACAACAATCTGTTAGTGCCACATACATACCTAGATTTATATAAGGATTAGCGTTGAACAACCTGAGAATGCAATATTTTACGACACTCGTGGTACTTCACGTGCAGCTCTCCGCGAACAGTTTCCTTGCACGCACAAGTCACGGGTACCTTTGGGCCACGCTAACGTAATGAAAGAGCTCAGACATTGCGTCACTACCAGACTATTGAACGATTCAAGAAATTATAGCCCGGGGGTCCGGGGTCATAATTATCTGTCATAATTATGTGTGACAAAACAACAGACGTACACGGAAAAAGTAAACTAAAAATATCTTTTACAGTATATATAGACGTGAGCATAAAAATTATCAACTTGGAGTATGTTATCAACATGGAATAGCATGAAAACAGTTGGTATTATTACTACGATGGTTTTCAACAAAAGGGGTTGTAATGTTCGACAGACTGTGATATTGATAGTAACAAGTGTAAAGGAGGATAGCATATAAATAGTGTACTAATCTGATTTTTCTTTCTTTCGTTTTGAGATATTTCGTATAGCGTTAGAGCAAAAGTATTTTGTGGGTGTGAAGAACTTGACACCGCGACGCTTCGTGGGCCTGCACGGAGGGAGGGCGGGTGGATCGTGGAGAGATCAAACTGTTTCGTAAAAATGTCATATTCAAAATATAGAAAAACTAAAAAAGTAACCGTACTTGGTTGAAAAGTAATAATTTACTGATTTAATTAAAATTATTAATTATAAAAACCAAGGTATATAATTATATAAAGAAACTTCATAAGAAAAATCATAATGAAACGTCGCAGTTGTGTATGATAAGTGACACGCAAGCAACACACACACACACACATATACACAAACGTGCGACGGAGAACATAATTGGTCAAACAATAAAACACAAGGCAAGACAAGGATGTGAAGTGTTCGGAGGTGGTGTGGGGGGGTAGGAGGGGCGCGGCCCCCGGGGCAGTGGGGCTGCGCGGGGGTCGCGCCCAGTGCTCCGGCTAATAACAGAAGAATTTCGGCACCTGCCACAATCATCATGCAGATGGTGAAGATCTTCTCGTTATCGGTCTCGGCGGCGACGTTGCCGAAGCCCACGGAGGTCATGCAGGTCATGGTGAAGTAGAGCGCGGTGACGTACATGGTCTTGCGCGAGGGACCGTTCACGAGTTCGGGTCCGTCCGACTCGTTGGACCACACGTACGAATAGGGGCTCTGGGTGACGTTGGCGAGTTTCCACAGCCACGAGTACTGCAGGCCGGAGTCGGCGTCGGAGCGACCGATGCTGTACCACACGCAGGCCAGCCAGTGCGCCACCAGCATGTAGAAGCACAGAAGCAGGATGAGCATGGCGGCGCCATACTCCAGGTAGCGGTCCAACTTGCGCACTACGCGGCCCAGACGCAGCAGCCGCACCACTTTCAGCGCACTGAACAGGCTGCCGATACCCTGTGCGTTCAACACGTCCCGTTGAAAATCCATCTACATATATGAGCAGGTTTTATAGACTTGATAAACTACTAACTTTATTAGGATGTTTGCATTTTTAACCAGTTTATAACACAGTAACCGAGTTCCTCCCTAATAACCCGACGGCTCCGTAGCGCAGTGGTTAAGCAATAAGTTGCAACGCTAAAGGCGGCGGGTTCGAATCCCGCACGTAACAATTATTTATATATGGGCTACAAATGATAGTTCCGTGTCTGGATTTTTATCCGTGTGAAATTTACGTTTATAAGCTGCCCCCATAAAACAGGAGAAAATCCTAGTAGGGAATCTTATCCTAACGTGGTAACGTTTAAAATTAGAATAAGTGCTCAAATGTTTTTTAATATAATAATTATAATTCACGTTCAATCGAATTCCCCAGTTTTGTTCCGAGTCCTTGACACAAATAGCATCAAATTGACGTTTTCTTTAAGGTTATTGTGCATGCAGTTCACGTAATTATTGTTAGGTTACCAAAACAAAAGTATGATGCACGTGATGCAATTACTATCTTTATAAATTAAATTGTTTCCCGATATAAACTACTTGTTGTTTACAATTTTCTACACATAACGCAAGTCATTTTTGGCTGCAAGACAAAAAGGGGAGGAAGGACCACGCTCGCATAGAATAAAATAGTAAAATATCAGCTCAATGTTGCTGTTGTTCGTAAAATAGAAAGGTAAAAGGCATTCCATCTTAGTCCTCAGGGGATAAAATTCAACTGTATTTTAGTTGTAAATCCAGGATAGTTGTGATCATCGTCTATACCATCAGGACAGTACTCTTGCTTGTTAATCTTATTTCAATAAAAAATTGTAATCAGCCAGCGTATAGTTGTTTGAACATATCAAGGATAATTATTCTAGTTTATTGTCACAATCTATGTGATTTTCTGGCGTTCCAAGTGAATATCTGAGAAATAAATGTCGAGTTATCTCTAGTCTGTTACGATACAGCAGAAATACAGTGTTGTTTTTCAATATACACCCAAACAGAGAAGGTTTAGAATTAGTAATATAGGCGAATGGCGAAGAAAAATTGATTAATAAAAACTCAAACATTCTGTGCTTTTTATGTATTAATTTTAGAATGCGTGATAATGCATTATTTTAACTGGTTGACATTTATAAAAATATCTAACGCCTACTATTTTACTATGCACGCACACATGCTTAGGAGTCGCTTTGTCAGCAATAACGATGTGAAATGAATCATATACGTAGGAGCGCGCGTACGCGTAATTGTTGCCCAAAAATCACATTCAATTTGGGATAATTTCAAATAAAAGTACAAGCCTTATTTACTCGTATTTTT
>DWHP01003349.1:0-13478 GCA_018247895.1 Parnassius honrathi
AGTTACAGCCTATATACGTCCCACCGCTGAGCACAGGCCTCCCCTCATTTCTGAGAGAGTTTTAGGGCAAGGAAGTGCCCGCCGCGCTGCCCCAATGCGTGTTGGCGAACTTCACATGTCTCGGCGGTGAAGGAAAACATATAATATACTTTTTTTATTTTACTGTACATTTGGAAGTAAACCAAAATTGATCTAGGTAATCTTCTTCTGTACATCTATCTATACATATAATAAATCTGTAATAAATTTATTTTGTTCACGATTCACGCAAAAACTACTGGACGGATTTCCATGAGAGTTGGTGTGTAGGCAGTAAATGATGGCGTATAACGTATAGGTAATTTTTTTAAATTAGTAAAAAAAAGTAATTTTTTGAGTAAAAAAGAAGGGTTGTTTTTCTTTTTAAGTTTATTATCATAATGGTTGTGGTGGTTGTATTAGTCATAAAAAGGATTTAGCTATACGTATAACATATTTTAAGTCTATAGAAATGTGTGCGTGCGTGCGTGCGTGCGCGCGTGCGTGCGCGTGTGTGTTTACTTAATTTGCCACTACTCTAACCGAAACACATGATGATTTTATAATTCCAAATCAACAAATCTTCGAAATGCTAAGGACTGGATTACTGTTGTGTGTGTGTCTATCTTTGTGTCTAGGGCTGTGCTTGTCTGCAAACACGCTGCACTATAGACCTGTGTGGATAAACACGTTCTAGGGTACACCGCCGGACGCATTTTCATTCGAAATTAAATAATTTTGATTAACTCTGCACTTAATACTAGTTTTTTGGTATATGTATTTTTTAAAACAATTTACATCTTTAATATATAAGTAAAAACCGTTTGTTTATTCGTATTTTATGCGCTCCCACAGCACATAACGGATTGCGAACTGATAAACGGTAGAACTTTGTCAACTTATTGCTTGCACTTACGCGTATATTTTACCGACAAATTTATTTTAAAGTCATGTATTAATGTATTATAATTTTGAATTAAACAATATAACCCTTCCAAATTTAAAATTACATTTCCACAATTATTTCATCTGCGGCAGAAACGCGCCGGGTACCAGTTAGTTTCAAGTAAAAATGCTTTTAATAGGCACTTCCTTTTCCAGCGTGGTATTTGATTGAAAAAGCAGAGATAATTTTATCAGAGTTGAGCGATGTAAATACTTCACAAACGTTCAGTTTGGCGTTCAGTTAACCGAAACTAATGCAAATATTTATTGAAGTCTGAACATTTGTTTTTCAAATATTTACTAATGTCTGCATATTTGTTTTTCTATTTCAACTTTCTGTTATGGTTCCGTTGCAAATGGTGTGTTGTATAAATATAATAAATTGTGCATTGTTTCAAATGTTTTGAGTTAGGTTAGAACTAACTTATCTAGATTTCATGGCGCCTTTATTTTATTTATTTAAATATGAAACATGTTTTGATTAACGGAATTAAAAGGAAATTCTGTTGAAAAAAATTTAAAACAAAATTTTAGCCCAATCTGTTGGAGGTGGTGACTGCTTTAAAATTCATTTAATTTCATTGCAAGTTAGATAAAAGCTTTTAAAAATAATAGATGTATAGGCTCCCGTTGTAGACTTTGAAACCCATCCAACTGATTTTCATGATTTTTTTTGTGTGTGTTTGAATGGGTCCCTAGATGGTTTAGATTCACATTTGGACCCAGTAGGTGGCGTTGTTGCTGGGATTCAGAAATCGCCCGTGCGAAGCCGATCGGACGGATCGCTGGTTTGATAATAAAATTGTAATAAAAACTAAAGTGTTATGATTAAACCATGCCAATATTGACACACAAAGCAACTGCACCGGATAAAAATACTTTGTCATTAATACCGAAGTTTTGCGTTGGTATTATGAGCAAAATCCTCTCTCCCCGTTCTAATCAATGATCAGTTGATTTGTATACTAGACGGTCGTATCCCGTTCTGTCACATTGTGCTTGCTAATTTAACTGTGGTGTTGCATGTATAAGAAGTTTACATAGAATTACCTACTACAGTTAATGTAAGTACAAATATTACTTTAGTCAAGCTTGACTTATTTTAAAATAATCATAGCTTAGTTATAATTGATTATAAGTTTATAAGGTACGTGAGGTAATATCGTCACTTTAAGCTTTACCGCCCTATAAAACCAAAACTAAGAGGAGAATAGAGACAAAACACAAAGCCATATACTATAACTAATATATTAAAAAAAAACTAGCAAACAAGCTTTGGCAGTAATTGGGAACACTTCGAAAAATCAACTAAAAAAAAAAACTAACGAACACTACACAATACTAAAATCAATTTAAGTGGTTACTATAATTTCAACTGTCAAAATGTCGTCGATAAAGCAGTGCCCTTTTGACCCTTTATTATTTGATTGACTGATGAAGAGCTGTCGTATAGGTTTTGAGTTATAACAAAGTGACCATATTACCCTCACTGTAATTAGTGATCTTAAAGGCAACGGAAACAGCAACGGTTTAGACACTAGGAGCTATGTAGCATACATCGCACTGCAGTACTAATTACATTAACAAAGAAGTTACAGTAAAGAGTTTCAATTCAAATCAAACCTACCCGTTTTAATCTACCCAGTTTGAAACTAGCAGTTATGCGCTTACTTAGGTAGTGTGATCGAGGCTACAAAAACATTTATTTTCTTTTGAATTGGCGTGGAATAAAATCTATGTCGCTGTTACTCAGTATTCAACTTGCGCCATGTCCACGCGTATTTTTTATTTTTACGGTTTTTATACTAATTAGACCGTAAATATCAACCATTGTACATGGAGGTCCGATATAATAGGAAGGGTTTTTTCATAATTGCCATGCTGGGCTGGCGCAAGTGTTTTCCATCTATGACGTTGCTCTCTGTCGCTGGTCAGATTATTTACCTTAATGCATAAACGAGACGCATACCGCCATCTAGGAGAGCATGAGTTCTTCTAC
This sequence comes from Parnassius honrathi, assembly GCA_018247895.1. Lineage (NCBI taxonomy): Eukaryota > Metazoa > Arthropoda > Insecta > Lepidoptera > Papilionidae > Parnassius > Parnassius honrathi. The sequence continues at coordinate 2,963 of DWHP01003349.1, forward strand.
AGTGCTCTTTTGCAGCGTTGCCTCTAACATCGGACGAAATGGTGTGACAGATTCTATTTATTATTAATATAATTTAATTGGCTGTAATTGCTGTGAAAATTATGTATAGGTACTTTTAATAAGTCGGCATTAATACTACTAAAATAGCCAAGCCTTTGATGGATAGCTTTTGAATATTACCTGAAATTCCTTGCCTGTTCTCTTTGTGTCAAGTAGCTATAGAAATTACATCCGAGTAATAAGTACCCTTCAAAAAGTGCCGAGTCAAAAAGGCTTAACGCTTTAGCGGAAGGTAGGGTACACAAAGGGCTGCCAACGTTCGGCGCGGACCTAAACAAACAGGGGTAGCTAGGAAGCTGTCTTTTTGTTTGCTGAGGAACACACGAGTCAACAAACTCTCCGCTCTTAGTCATTGCCGTCTGTTGACAAAATCTCGCGTTATAAATACCTCATATTCACATATGAACTATTCCTGTTTATTTACGAGTACGTCCGTGTTCTTGACAACAATTTTTAATTTGTGTTTCATCTCTACAAAAACACTTCAAATTACATTATACATATTGTATTATTAAAATTTAAATTGTACATAACAAATATGTAAGATGTAAATAGATAATTATCTTTCACCTATTTTTAGTTATTTTTTAAATGATGTCAGGAGCTCATTCACGTCAGAAAGTTTTTAAAGACTTAATGTAAATATAATAGGCCTAGGCAATATTCGCAGTCGTGTATTTTGGCTTTAGTTTACCCCAAGATAGGACAAACTGAGAGGGTTTTACGGCAAGGAAGGGTCCGTCGCGCTGCCCCAATGCGTGTTGGCGAACTTCACATGTTTTCAATATTTTTTTTTCTTATTTCGCTGACATGAAAGTTTCTTCACGACGTTTTCCTTCATCGCCGAGTATTTGGTAAATCAAAACTTAAAATTACAATTAACAATTTCATTGGTGCTGGCGGGGATCGAACCCGGTTTGATCACGTAGTACTGTGAAATTTTCCGGTCAGCGCTAACCGTCTGAGCTAATACGGCTCTTGAGGATATTTATTAAGATATTATTCTGTCATCTATCGGAGAACACTAATTAACATTATAAATCAGTCGACCTAATATGCCAATTTTGTCACCCAATCTCTGCTGTCTACAAACGTAATGAGATGATATATAATATTACTACAAGTCCATTTGTTGCATTATATAAACCATCCACTTCATAAGTCTAAGATGAACGAGCGGAGCTAGTTCAAGCACTCTTCTTGATCGTTTCATACAATCTGATAACGAAGCGAAGCGACATTGCCCCTACTTTGTATACAATAAATATATAGATACAGGTTTTCTGACGTACTCGATAGTCGATATCAAGATAACGAAGTCTCCCGCTTCACTCGCCCACTCAAAACCTCTCGAATCAAGTCGTTCATGACGAGTAATTATAACAATTTGTTTGTAATAGGCATTAACGATACGCACTCTATTTCCACGCCTTCATTTTTTAATTACATATATATCTACCTACACTCAATAAGCAGTAACTAAGTGTGATATAATGTAGTCGATAATTATAAATAATATTGTTCAATCTGTGGGGAGTCAATATTTTAAACTGCTCGTTAAACAGTATAAATAACATAACGATAACTTTAGCCCTTGTTATCATTCGTCTTTTATCAAGTGGAGTGGCATTTCAAAGAATTAATTTATTGGCGAGTTATAAGATCGACGTCGTTTCAATACAATAGAGCGTTCTTAAACGGCGACTGTTTTGTTTAATAAAGTGGAAAGTTCGTAAGAGCTGCGGGTAAGATAAGCTGAGCGCGGCGTGCATAAATAATTCATAAAAGAGCTGGCAGCCATTAATGAAGGTCGAAACCGCAGCTGGAGCGCGGCGACCACGTGGTTTATTTCTCGAACACAATCGCGGTAAAAGTTTAACGGGCGGAGCGCTCCGGGGAGGTCGCTACCTATTGTTACAAAGTGCCTATTTAGTATTAAAATGTTTAATAAACTTTAACTCTGTCTAGTCTTCATATCTTTGGTTGTAGGAAAATCAATCAATCGTCGTATTACATCTATTAGGTTAATTGTTTAGAATTTTATCTACACACAAATAAAATTAAAGTGTATATTTGTAATATTGAAGTACCTAGCTTCTAATGATACGATGGAGTTATATGCATGATATTAACACATATAAATAATCATTTTAAATACATTTGCCTGGCTGTCTGTCCGGGGTTATTTTCGGAGTGGCTAAGCCAATTGTAATGAAACTTTACAAACGAATAACGAGCAATGCCAGGAGGGATCTAGGTTATATTTTATCCAAAAAACTTAGTATTTTGAAAAAAAAAACGAAAATTTAATAAAATAAATGGTATTGACTATTTTAAATCTAAATAACGCCATATTTGCGGATCCTATCTGAAGCCGGAGTGGGTCGCTGGTTTCTTAATAGAATTATTTGAGGATTTGTTATTTACGAGCCAACAATTGGTTTGTACAAATTAATTTTTTTTAATGTCGCTTCGTCTGTCATCGAGGTCGTACAAGCGGCTTAAAACGCAAGCATTCGAGGCGGGAGACAATAAACTGCGGCGCGCTGCAACGGGCGCGACCCGCATTTGGGTCACCGCCGCGCCCCCGGCTTTATGCTACATGTGCATTCAGCACGATAGTGATGCTCCCCATTCAAAATAAAAACACTTATTTTAATATGTTTTTATTTCAGTCTTAGTTATCTTAACACATTAGTACTTAAAATTTAATCTTATGTTGAAAAGATGTTAATATTTTTTTTGGTTTTTGTAAAAATGACTCGATAAAAAGGAAAATAACTGCCTCTAAACGTTCCACTGCTGGGCAAAAAGTTTTATTGAATAATAAAATGGAGTACAAAGATTCCGCCGTATTGAAACTTTATATTTTTTATTGATAATGCAGGTTTCCTCACGGTGATTGTTTTACCGCTAAGCGAGTTATAAAACAATACGTGATATTGCTATTTCAGTGATGTCGACACTGGGATCGAGCTCGGTTTAATCGCGTGTTATTAAATATAATATCTAATGAACGCTAACCTCATCTACCACGGTCTTCTTACGCTATGAACAATAGTAATGAATTCCGTTACCAACACCTTTAATCTAATTAGTTTAAAATTACGTTTAAAACTAAATTTTTCTCCAATCTTATTAAGTTTAAATTACATTTACAGAGTGATTGGTCGTTAAGTACCTATCGTAATTAAGCTAAGTACATTAAATAAAGTTTCAGTGATACATATATTAGTAAAGAACCCCTGTTTTATTACTCTTCAATGTAATGTAGCCTCACCGCAAGATGCAGCTCGAGATTAAAAGCTCGACCGACTAAACCACGTGAAAATCGCACAAAAAGAGGAGTCACCCGCGGCATTAGCGGATGAGTGTCGGAGCCATTAGTGCACATCTCCCCCCCCCCCCTCCCACTGCTATCCACCCTCTACCCCACTCGCTCCGAAACCCCGACGTACCTCTTTTATTTCTCGCGCGGGGATGAACTCCTTAATGACAAACCTTACTATATCTTTTGTGGAGAGCTCTCTGAAGTACGTATTTTGCGGCCTTTTTGTAGCTCGCTTTTTATTCCGTGCCGTTTTCAACTACTTTACCGCAGATGTGCAAGTTGTGTGCTTTCACGAACGTGGAAGTCGTATTTGAGATATCTCTCTGTTTTTAACGTTAAATTTTGAAAATAATTAATGTTTTTGTATTTCATGTTATTTCAACAGCCTGTTGTTTTTCGAATTCTATCATGGATATAAGTTCCGAGCAAAATTCCGTAGCTCGATGAGCAACGCGAGCTTAAGCTTCCTGATACCACCAGCGGTTAAGGACTACGTCTCAGATCCATGTATCATAATTGGCAACTCTTACTGGTTCACTGTTGGTTTCAAGTTTGAAGAATATGTGACAAAAAATGTCTTGTAATTTTACCCGAACGCTGCCCAGCCGAGGAGCTATATCCGTCCATTAACCTCCGTATGTCGGACAATTTGTTCTAGACATTCGCATAAACAACTTTGAACGTAGTGTTCCCAATACCCATAGTTGTGATAGAGACGATCCTTTTCATGCTTATTCTAAGAAATGTCCGTTAGAGACATTGAGTTCATTAAGCATAATACTGAGGTCCTTCAGCTATTTTGCCGTTATATCGGCGGCAAGTCAAAGGTGAGTGCTGTATTTATCATTGATATACATACCGTGGGTATCCTTTTTAGTCCAGTAGCTTGAAAATGTCTTTCAATGCAGTGATGAAATATTTCGGGTATATAACGTCACCCCGCTTTTACACCCCTGCAATTGGATAGGTTTCCTAACCAGTGCATACGGGATAGCCGCAATTTTATAAACAACGACAATTTAAAAAAGCGACTTATGACAACAAAACATGTACCTAGAATTTAAAACGTCGTAAAAGTAATATTTAATAGATTTATGTAAACGTAATGATAAAGTTAAATATTACATAGGTACCTTTCAGGTGAGTTTACCGTCAGTGTTGTATTATTTAAAGCAATTAACAAAATTGGACAGTTGTTTTGTGTTAGATATATTGTTATTGAATTTTGAATAAATGATAAAAAAAATTGTATTTTTTATAAAAATTAGGAACACCGTACATCCATAAAACTACTAAACTACTAGCAAAGATTTTAGGATCTAAGATAAACTGTACAATTTTATTGATATTTAAAAACATGTTGAATAGATATTCTGTGGCACGGTGATAAAGTTTCGTAACGAGCGTCGGCCGTGGAGTGAGAATATGGCGTAATTTGCGGTAAATCTGGCGCGGAGCGGCTCACACTCGTCATTTGCTGTGTATCGTTTAACCGACAAAACATTTATTAACATTCCAACGAGATTACCCTTCATTAAAATATTTTTACAATCAACAATTTATGTGTAGTTTTCTTCTGGGCTTACTTTATGCCACTGTTTTGTCATATGTACTTGCGGGTAAAATATATCTAGCACTTTGTGCATAAGAATATAAACATGTTTCGAACAATTAACCGATTTACCGCCAAAGATATAAAAGTTTCAGCTGTTTCGGTTTTATAGAGTTTTTAGCTTTATATTCAGGTTTTACGCTTTTATAGGGTTCCATACCTTAAAAAAACGGAACCTTTATCAGGATTTGTTGCCTAACCCATCCGTCCGTATGTTAATGCCCGTTTTCTCAGGAATGGGTAGAGGTATCAATTTGAAATTAACAAATATTAAGATTTAACGTCCCTTCATAGTGTATTAATCAAGCTTTTGGCAATGCCGCATTCAAATTATGCGATCATTTATGTGGCATATTTTGATACACATAAATTCACTCATCAAAACCTTTAGGGTATTTCCGACTTAGAATCATGATAAAAATTGTACGGAACCTACAGGTGGCAAGGCATTTTCGCAATTGTTCAGTTTCTTCTATTATATTGTCTGTATTGACATTTATTGCGGTAAGATTTTGAATACAAATGTTACTTTTTGCATTTGAAAAAAAAAGTCATGTAAAAAAATCATTATTACTTCAAAGCCATATATCATCGGCATGTTTGTAATGAGGATACAGCCACAGCCCGCACAGGATGGTGGTGTTAATTTAGTACGTTGGCGGGAAACAGTGCATTCATTGGGGTGGAATGAAAGTGCAATTTGCGGCAGTGCGGTGGAGCGGTCGCTGCGGTCTGACCGCTGTGTCCACCTTGCATCACTCTGTTACATCATGTGAGTTCATCGTGCGTAATCGGCGATCATCAAAGGTGATTTCTGACGCATTTAAAATGCTATGCTGTATTTTTCAATACAGCTGTTAGCAGAATATTGAAACGTTTTGCTTATGTAATTACTTTAATATTCCTTACGTCACTTTGTAACTTAATATATAATAATATAGCCGTGTTCAAGTAAACTTTCTATTTTTCAAACATGTCTGAGGCAGCGTATTAGCAAAAACGTTAAAAGATATCTTCTGCGATCTATTGATTTTTATTGTGTATTTTGTTTTATTATTGTTAATCTTAGCTAACGAAATGATTAATGACTAATCACAAAACAATCAATTTACGATTACTTAGTTTCCCGTATCCGAAAGCACATATTATGTTTAATATCAGAGCTCATTTTTATTTAATATTCGGATATCTACGAAAAGTGCACTTCAACAACGGCCTGCCTCAATGGAGACTAGCCAACGGTGCAGGACATAATTATAGTTCGCAAGTGTATGGCGCAAGCACCGGTGCACTCTCTATTCCCTCACTCTCATAATCCGATAGGACGGTAAACCGACACGACTGGAGAGGTCAGGCGCAGGACCAACGGTTTTACGTACTTTCCGAGGCACGGGGGTGAGACACCGCCAATTTCCTGACTCCGAGCAGCTTCTGAGAATTTCCCAACGGAATAACTCAATAATTGATTTTTTGGCCCGACCCGGGATTAGAACCTAGGAGGACCTCATTATCAGCACTCGCACTACTACAACCACTAGACCTACGAGGCAGTGCTTCTCGGTCGGCTGATCGGTCTGTGTAAAAATAGGATTATTTATTATGATTAACATATAAACTACGATACAGATGCTTTGTTCCGGTCTGACGGCTATTGATAGGCGGTATAATAACAGGCAGAGGCATTCATCTTTGTCCGCAGAGGTGACAACGTATCTGTAGCCTATTCTATTTTAATCCAGTTTCTGGGCTGTAGTATCCACTTACTATCAGAGTGATAGTTCGTTTGTCATTTCAATTTAATATAAACAAATAAGACTAAAGTATACACTAAGACTACACAATCTGCTAGTAAATATAAACTGTTGCTTTGCTTAGGGTTGCCAGGTCTTAAAACAGGACAGAAAAGCCGGTAAAAGCCGGACAGAGTAAAACAATCCTTTTTATATTTACCATAAAATCTTCTTAAATTCTAATGAAATAGCAACAACATTGAATAAATTAGTCTTCTTTTTTAACAACTTTAACAATTATTGAAATTAATTTTGTAATGAATATTGAATGAATTAATCATTCAATATTCATTACAAAATTAATTTCAATAGTTGTTAAAGTACGTATGTTACATGAAAAATGTATAAATGTTCAAATTTAAAAAGCCTAACTAAAGCCGGACAGGCCGGACACAGTCTAATTTGGCCGAACACGCAACTAAAATAGTAAAATTTAAAAAGCCTAACAAAAGCCTGACTATGTCCGGCTTTAAACGGAAGCCTGGCGTCGCTAACACTGCTTGTGAGCTCCTTCTAAGGCAGCTATTTGACTTTCAAACTAACGATGTAGGTACAATCATACAAAACGACATTAATTTGCTATAAATGCAATTATTATTTGTACAGATTTATAATGAACTCTGACACTACGTACGCCAATAAACCGGGTAACAACTGGTTCATCATTTTATTTCGCCGCATGCATATGTTGTTTAAAAGATTAATTTATTCGTCGCTTCCCGGTCGGCTTATCGGTTGCAATAATGTATGTACGCGTTATTGAAACATGCAGTGTGGAAACGTTTTGTGAAACTATATTTATACGCGTAATTTGGCCTCAATAACATTCCGCTGTTTAATTGATTACCGCCGCTGTTACTGTACAATAATGTATTCAATCTGTTTACAGATGATAACACTTGTTTCGATAATTTATTACTTAGTCCTATCTTTATTATAGATATTTTTTATCTGTTACATCATTTTTTATTCTTTTATCATCTCTATTTGCGTTTATTATACGTTCAATTACAAATAACAGATTTAACCAACTTCGAGAGGTGTTAACCTCTTCTTTATTGACAGTTCTTTTGAAATCTCCAAAAATCTTCTAAAAGAGTAAGATAATATTTTTCAAACAAACCATCAATCAAATCCGTTTATAACTGATCTAAATTGATTTTCACTGTTACTGATACCCTAAGGGGTTCCACTGCTCAGAAAAGCTATCCCAACATTTTCAGTGCTCTAAACTTATTCTTACATTCAATCATTTATTAACAAGAAAAATGTTAAGAAAAAATTACAACTTTATTTTTCAGGAAGCAATTTTATGACAGCACTATTTTCAATTTACAGACGGAAATCGCCAAGAGACTTAACGCAATAATAGCTCAGATCCTTCCGTTCCTGTCTCAAGAGCACCAGCAGCAAGTCGCGTCGGCGGTGGAGAGGGCGAAACAGGTCACCATGACGGAACTCAACGCTATCATTGGGGTAAGCCTAATAACATTTTATTTTTTAATCTCACTTAAGGAACATAATAAAAGTCAAAGAAATGATCCTTAAAGTAGATAAGGACGAAAGTTATAGAGTAGCAGCCTCGTTGAAGGTTAAAGGTTATAAGAGCTGATGCGGTGACGGACTGGAAGTTCTCCAGGAAGTCGATGAATGCAGATGGCTCACGTTGGAATCCTTTGGAGGTTTATGTTTAGTAGTGTGTGAATACAGTAACAACTTACAACTTGTTGGTAGTTCCTGGTAGTTCAACTGTAGCTTTTAAGCCTCTGCGTCTATACTCGATTAGAAATTCAAAATCATGTACGTTGCCTCTAAGGAATCGGATGGAATTCCTCGTTGTTCGTTACCATTTAAAAGCATCTGAAACAAGAGTTATATAGTAGCAGTACAATTGTGACTTAAAGTATTACGTACCCTAACACAGATGCGTCACTATTCACTGGCCCTCTTCTACACCTGGCTGTGTAAAGTTTTTGCGATAAGCTAGAATTGATGGTAGCCTAGGTAACAATGTCAGAGATACAAGTACAATGAAATCAAAGTCTATAAACCAGTAATTTGTATATTTCCATAAATAAAATTTTCTGACAACGATTCAAACCGGAACTCGTAATGAAGCATTCTGTCATAGATATAGTTGCATACTTAACAGCAGATGGGTGTACGCACCAACCAATACATTTAAGTATTTATGGGCGAACAAACATTAATCTAGTTTTCTCAACTTAATTTTCTTTTTATAGAATAAGGATTACAAACGAGCACACAGTCCACCTGATGGTAATCGGGTTTTGAAAAAACCGCGATTTTGAATCAAAATGCCGATGCGTTGTCACCCCTGAGGACTAAGAAAGAATGCGTTGTATCCGGTAAAACGGGTCTCCGGTTCTCTACACTCACCATACGAAACACAGCAGCATTACGCTGGTATTCTGTGAGAGCGTGGTCCTTCACCGGTGGAGCCGATTTATTTTATTCGTGCTACAACTATAATATAGCTCCAGCGTAGCTCTACCACGTAAAAATTTATATATTAAGTATTTATAGGCGCACAAACATTAATCTAGTGTTCTCAGCTTAATTATATAATATTAAATTTAGAATAGTAAGTTCTGTTATATTTATTTGTGTAAATAGTTTGTATCATACTAAGTGAAATAATTGGTTATGTTGTATTATCTCCCAAAAAAAAAAACGTAATCTTGAATGATTATATCTGAATCATGTTGAGCGATTTACACAAGCCGTTGATAGGAACACGTAAACATTGAAATACAGCACTATAAACATATATAAATCATTTAAAATTCTAGCTAGGAGAACTATTAATTTGTTCGCGGTAACGTTACGCTGGAGCGATTTGAACATGTGTTTTGTTTGTACAGCGGCCCGTTGTAAATGTGCCATGGAATGTTTAGCGATGCCACTAGTGCTTCTCCGGCTGCTCATTGTGGCATCTGTCCAAACAATCCACTGTTCGCAATGTCGTATGTTATCGCTTACTGAGACGCCCACACCTGGGTATATACATTGTGAAATAATTTTAGTAAGTTATCGATTCGAAATGTCTTTATAGTAACGATTATCTTTGTATTATAGGTGGTACCTACATAAAATTTATAAAATAGGAATTTACCTGTATTAACTTGCGATTGTTCGAACCAAAGACTTAGAAATATACTGGCGTAGTTCGAACCACTTTATAAATTATTTGCAAACGGTTTCTTTCTATCAAATGATAAACCAATTTGATAATTCAAACAGTTTAGCGAATGAAATTAAATTATTCGTAACGTAGACGGTCTACAATGGACTTATTATAATATATAAAATACTCAATATATCAATCAAAGACTTGATTCGATTCATAATTGTCTCAGACTTGGCGTGTTCTTGGTGGACTGAGGATTTTTGTTTGAATTTGGTCCTAATTTCAAAAGTACTTAAGCTACTATTTATAAGTCTTGAAAAGACTCTTAGTATTGTTAATAAAAATACTTAGGAATCGAGTCTTTTACAACACTTCGCAAATCATTAATTTATTTAGCCGTTCCGCACAAATTATTAATGGTATAAAGAATCATGCCCACTTTCCATACATACAAAAACCTGATAATGAAAGTTTATGTATAGTTATAAGGTATAGCAGAAAAACTACATGTAAGTTTAGACAATAATGTCATATAGTCATTTTTACGATTTAAACGCTACGAAGCCCAAAAA
>DWHP01003350.1:0-13477 GCA_018247895.1 Parnassius honrathi
ATCCTGCCAAATAATGTTCGGCCTAATATCCGGTTCGATAAAAGTTTTACCGAACTTTCGGCCCAATATTCGTATTCGCTGAAATCCATATTCGGTTCATCTCTAGTAAAGAATAGAATAGAATCATTTTTATTCAATATATATTATATATAATATTTATGGAAAGTCAATTTTTACTTTTACCACGGAAAAACCTCTTGGTTCGGAAGAACTGTCCTCGGAATAACCACCAAGAAATCCAGCGGGACTTTTTTTAAAAGCACAATTTACAATATTATATGTTTATATAGTTTATATAGTTATGTAAGTCATAGACCTATTATTTGAAATTGGTACCCGAAAAGGGTGGTTGAGTTGTAGGATATATCATATTGTTACGAGTTTGAGGTTCGTGACAATAAAAACTGCCGATTGAATTACGAAAATTAACACTTTAATCGCCGAACACCAATTTAAACTTAAAAGACACTAATAATTAATCGCACTGATTCACTTTATTTCGCTCCGAAGCTTCGCTTGTCTCGCCAAATTCAATACTGCCCCGATCGCGGCTCGCAACGGCGTTAAATACAGCTTTTACAATACGACGAAACATCCAGGTTATTCCAGTAAATACGGGCGCGAACCGACCAGACGCAGAAAGTTCAAGTGGGGTTCTAGAAAGCTTAATTCTTCTGTTCGATACTAGATGGCGCTGATGGTCTAAAGATCAAGATTAACATTTTCTAGGAAGCCCTCCACGCTCTGGTACCTGACACTAGATGGCGCTAGGGGCATCAATTATAGCTTGCAACAATATGTTAATAAATACATATTGTAACCAACCAATTTTTGCAGGTTGGTAGGTGAATCATAATAAATTGCTTGAACACAGTGACAGACCGCGATTTTGTTACGTTTTCCTTTTTCATTTACTGTTATCCATTGCAGTCCATAAAAGGTCACTGCTGAACTTAGGTCCCCCTCATAGATTGTCACATATAGCCCATACTTAGCCCATTTGTCATATCCCCCCGATACTTTGCCATAGCTGTCCAACTTGACGGGTTGACAACCACTTTTTATTATTTTGAGTAGTAATCAAGAAGATGCTGTCTTAGTTCACCTCTGTCGTTTCTTGTCATAAGATATATATGCATGGGATGCTGTAGGGTAGTGCACACCGCTATCACATGACAAAATTAAAGTTATTATTGAAACTTTTTAACACATCGAAGCATTGTTTTAACTTTTAACTTTACTAAAAATTGCAGCTTTGTTACAGAAAAGTTCTGAAATTTTCCTGTCAGCTTCTGAGTGACAAGCCATTAATCATGCTGTCCGCAGGAAAAAAGTGAAGCGAAAAATAAATTATTCCGGCATCGCAGTTTGCGATGTTTCTAAAAATTTTCTATGGTCGCAGTATTGTACTCATCAATAGGTACTACGGTCATAGTAAAATTTCAGCCGAGTGTAGGCGGCAATATAAGAGGGTTGCAATCATAGATTGTTTATTTAAAAAAAATTATACTAAGTACTCAATCCTCAAGCAGGTTGCGAAACATGATGTTAAAGGCAAATTCGTCCTACTACGGCCCTATTTCCAATAGTGGACATTATTTTACGTATTATGGATACAGTTCCTTTAATTTTATACAAGCAATGTTTTCTATGTTACAGGAACTTCATTTTGAAGCGGTTTAAAACTGTTTAGAATTTTTTTTTGTTACGTCAGAAAAGAATATTTATATTCTCACTTTAAAAAAAGTTAATATATGTATTTACCTAGATATTTTCGATTTATCTCAAAGCATTGAAATTACCTACTTGATTATTTTTAGTGAATGAGGCACCACCGGGTTTGTGTCGGAAGAGAATCGTTTATGGCATTTTATTTTGTTAATTTCGTAAAAATAGATTTTGCGAAATATCTCTAAATACTTATTATCTGTCAAATGTTGTAAAACCAACTCAGAATTAATCTCATTATATTATCTTTTTAGTAATCTTTGACGTATCCGGTAACTTGCAAAATATGTCATGAAGTGGGTCCTCTTCAATTTGTTCTTGAGTCAAGGAACCTAATCGCTTTCCCTCAAATATCGGTGTAACTCAAATTCTGCATTTTTAGCGAACTTTGCTAAACATACCAAGTTTACGTTCCACCGCTTCCACAGAAATTGTAATTTGCAAGTTTGAGCCTGGTTAGAATCAGCCAACACATCAAGACAGCGCAGTAGATTGTTTCCCTACTGAGACTCTCTATCTCCATTTCCCTTCGTCTCTATTTCTCTTTCTCTCTTTTTACTCTCCCTCTTAGGAATGAGAGGAGGTCTTCGGTCAGTAGTACGTTAGTAGAACGTATATTATATTATAAGCTGTTACTTTATTTTATAATCTTTCTCTCTACCCCACATTGCGATAGTGGTTCAAGCTGAGGTTCGTACCTCCTTCAGAAGGGCCCTTGAATCACATCGAGCTCGCACCCCCTAGCTAGAGGAGCCTCACTCCAAAAGCATAGGCTGGGGTGCCTCGGGACTGCTTGCGGTATCGTTGCACTCAATAGCTCGTTAGTCCTCGCTCACGAGTCTATTTCGATGAAGCTGTAAATGCCACAGGGCCAACATCATACACTTTCAGAAACATAAATTATTATCTCTCATTTACCAGTCTAGTTAATAAAATATATGTGCTATACGTAATATTCAATTTATGCAATAATATGCTGATCGTAGTATGTATTATTTAATCAATCCGAACCTGTCAGCAGATGTAATAATAGTATATATATCTAAACATAAAACATACAGGCAAAATGCTACCGTCCGAAACCATGATATTGATAACCGATGGATCGTTCCCTGTAATCCGCTCCTTTTGAAAATGTTTGATGCCCACATCAACGTAGAGTTGTGCAATATATATATATATATATATATGTAGTAGATAGTGCCAAGTAAAATCCAATATGTATTAACTTAATATAGATATAAGCAACTTTTAGTAACAAATTGTATTGTTTACAATGTATCACACTATAACAGAAAACAATGGTCAACAATGACCATTGTTTTCCAAAAACAACAAGCGAAGGGACTAACAAACTTATCAATCAATTAACTAACTATCACACGGTTGTATAAACATTTGTTAAAAGGACGATTTATGAATATTATCGTGTAATTAATTTACGAGCGCCGAAATATTTTAGCGAATTATTTAAACTGTGCGAAGGATACAGAGTTGTTAGTTAGTTATTTCTGTTTCCTTATGTAGGTATGTTAGTTTACTATCGCGTGTCGAGGTTATCGCTCATTGCATTACGTTGGTCACTTGCCGTCGGTCATTCGTTGAGTGAGCAAGAAATACTCATAATATGACCGTTTGTTGATTGTAATTCGGTGAAATGTTACCGGTATGCGGTTAACATTGTTATTTTTGATAAGTTTACTGGTGTGCAGTGTGGTGGTTTGCTACGATATGATTATTGGGGACACAGTACACAGGAAGATGGTGTTCCATCAGAGAGTAAAGGAGTTTCCGATACCGTTTAAGAAACGCATAAAATCTCTCTCATACAGCGATCCGGAGAAACGAATTATAAAGGTACAAATATTTCATACAGTTTGAGTTTTTGTATTTGGTAATTCTCCGTGTTGATAATTGCATTTGTTATTAGGCAGTGACGTATAAGTCACCATACATAACCTAATGATTTGCACAACATTTACAATAAATTTCACATACGGTTAGTACCTGTATTGTTCGCTGTGCGGCGGTGACCAAAAAATCTCCGTGTCCTGTAATTGTCGTAAAAGACGACATCATGAGCTTTAACAGAATGGTGTAACCTTCGTGTACTTATAATATTATATATAAAATACCAAGAGCAATGGTGAATAAATGTCAACATTCCGTGACACCTAGTACTCTGACCGTTAATCCGCCATTTTTCTGAGAAATATTACAATCTCATTTCGTCTAAATAGTTACATTAAATACTTCATACCCTTATTTTGATACCCTTAGGAATTTAATATTTTCTCCAAATTTGTATAGGATCGCCCCACAAGAATTAACAATATCGGTTCACAATTGACGAAGGTATCGCATAACGTTACCGTTACAATTACAGAAACATAGACCTCCCTGTAGATTTCCTCGTAAGGGTGATGATTGCCATAATTGCCACGGCTAGCGGAATGCCAATGGCTGCTTTTATTCATTAGCTGTTGCTAGAAAGCCGCGGGTGCCCATAGCATGGTTTGTTTCCGTCTGTCGCCTCTTGCAACACTCATGAGACTATATGGGATAGTGGATATTCTTACATCGCCACTACCCATTAAATTGGGTGACATACGTCATATAAACATATATTATGATTGTAAACCCCTACTATTTTTTGAAGTCTGTTAAATACGTTACCACTCTCAATAATACTAAATGTAACGTCAATGCTACCAATGATTTTGAGTAGAATTCATACATAGGTACGAATAGAAACAGCCTGCATACAGACAATATCTAGTTAACAAATGGTACAATCACCGTATATAGCCGCCGCTTTCAATATACAAAATATAATAGTGCAAATGCAAAAGGTGTCCGAAGTGAACAATATACTATCTAAAACGTGACCCCTCTCAGAAACAAACTATACCGTCAATGCTAGCAGTGATTTTAAGCCGAATTCATACAAGTGCGCAAGTAGAAAGCAATAAAACTTAGAAAATATAACTATGAGAAAAATAACAGTACCCCCTGTATTGTTATTTAACAATGGAACCAATCCTCGAATATTCGACAGTATCCCAAAAGTAATAAGTTAAAACAAAGAGTTTTTGTCTGTTCAAAAATCTATTATTTTTCTTTACAATTTGTATAAGGAAAACGCAAATTAATATAGCGGGGTAATATTTACTTTGATGAGCTTGGTTAACCACCTACACGAAGAGGTTTTGGTGATATAATAAATCTGTTTTTTCTTTCAATATCTCAAATTTTAGACTTAGCAATATTTCATGGAGCCATTTTCAATATACTGCTGGATTAACATTTTTTGGAATGCACCAACTCAGCTGCCTATATAAGTATAGCCAAAGAATAAGTAATAGTACTACGTAGTGTAGCGTTTTTTAAAGCTACGGTTATTACTAATTTATATAATCCGCTCAGCGTGGGAGCTCAGATGATTAGCGCCCGCTGTAAATTTCACAGTACGCGAGCAAACCGGGTTCAATCCCCGTCGGCACCAATGAAATTGTTAATTGCAATTTTAAGTGTTGATTTACCACGTGTTCGGCGGTGAAGGAAAACATCGTGGGGAAACCTGCATGTTTGAGAAATAAGAAAAAAAATATTTCGAAGATGTGAAGTTCGCCAACAGGCATTGGGGCAGCGCGGCGGACAATTCCTTGTCCTAAACCCCTCTCAGAAATGAGCGGAGCCTATATACGTCTGTGTGTGTGTGCACATATATAGCCTATGTACGTCCCACTGTGCCCAGCAGCAGTGGGACGTACACAGGCTGTAACTTTTAACCCGTCATGCGTTGTAATGCCTATTTTTTTATTAAAAAAAACCTTTACACACACAACACACAACAACTTATCAAAGTTTCTTGTGCTAATAGTGGCTCACAAGAGCAGTTGAATGACGCATTATGACTTTTTAGTTTCGCAATCCGCACCTGCATCCTGCTTTCCTTGTCCACACCCACATCTAATTGTCTTATTATTTAGATTTCTGTGTCCACACCTTATACCTAAATATTTTTTTCATACAACTGTGGTGAATAATGGACTCATAGTCCACGTGGTGGCTACTGCAGTAGTGACACCTGCAGATAACCTTAAAAAAAGAAGGCTACTAAAATTACATTATTAATAAGGTACGTGAGGGTAATATGATCACCTTAAGAATTGTCTCCCTATAAAACCAAAACTAAGAGGAAGACAGAGACAAAAACACAAAGCCGTATACCATAACTATTATATTAAGAAAATAATAGCAAATAAGCTTTGGCAATAGTTAGGAACACTTCGAAAAATCAATTTAAAAAATATTAACTTCACAACACAGTACTAAAATCTACTGAAATATTTACTATAATGTCAACTGTCAAAATGGCGTCGTTTTTTGACCCTTTATTATTTGATTGACCGATGAAGAGCTATCTTATCTCAAAGCAATCTATGCAAACAAGACTGTAGTTTTTGAGTTATAAGAAAGTGACCATATTAACCGGATGATCATATTACCATCACGTACTATACTGGAGGACAAAGTTGGAATGCCTCACAGGAGTTATTATAATGGCCTTTAGTTTAATGGAGTTATTATAACAGAGACCGGAACACGGCAGTGCAAGTACTGCCATTTGACGGCAGAAATAGGTAAGAGTGTGGTAATTTCCCAGGCGGACTCCGAGGTGCAGAAGGAGTGTTACCACCCACTGTTGCTTTAGGGAAAATATATTATACGAGCAATAAAACATTGGAAAATTATTTCGCGTAGAATTTACCGACGTATCTAATGTTCACGTTGTTTAAGCTATAATTTTTACGTAGTAAAAGGTCTTGACCGGGGCAGGACCACGCACTCACTGAATACCAGCGTAAAATAGCAGCGTAATACTGCTGTGTTTCGTATAGTGAGTGTAGAGAACCGGAGACCCTTTTTACTAGAATCAAGGCATTCCATCTTAGTCGTCATGGTTGACAACGTATTAGCATTATGATTCTTAATTGAGTATAAATGTTCATCATCAACAGCATCCACTCACTGCTCGTTTATCAACCAATGATATAAAAAGGCAATAAAATGTTATTTGGTTTCGGGCTTACTGTAATCCGTAGAAGTGTGAGTGTTATATCAAAATAACTGCCTTTTATCGAGGTCAGAGGTTATTTGCGTGTCATAAAAACACGCATAACCATTTGTAAAATGTTTGTCTGTCTGTGTGTCCGGACTTGGCTGTGGAACCGCTGAACGAATTGTGATGAAACCACAGAAGTAAATAGACTGCTGTCTATTTTTTTCTTGGCTATTTACCTTAGGCTACTGGCACTACTATTCCAGCAGCCTAAGGTATATCCGTAGTGGAACACGGTGCTATTTTTTTTTAAATTGAAAAAAATTATAAAATAAACGATCATTGATGGTTATTTAAAAAAAAAACTCAATAAATCCCTCCCAGGTGAATCTGGGGCGGGTCGCTAGTCGCAAATAAATCTTAATTATATCTGTTATTAGAGAAATTTGACTGCCTCATTGGTCTAGTGGTTGTAGTAGTGCGACTGCTGATCGTGAGGTCCTGGGTCCGAATCCCGCGTCGGGCCAAAAAGTCAATTATTGAGTTTTTCTGTCAGGAAATTCTTAGTAGCTGCCCAGAGTCAGGAAGTTGGCGGTGTCTCACACCCGTGCCTCGGAAAGCATGTAAAGCCGTTGTTCCTGCGCCTGATCTCTCTCCGGTCGTGTTGGTTTATCGTCCCATCGGATTATGAGAGTGAGGGAATAGAGAGTGCACCTGTGCATACACACACGCATACACTTGAGCACTATAATCCTGTCCTGCGCCGATGGCTAGCCTCCGTTGAGGCAGGCCGCCGTGGCCGAAATTGGATCTGGAGTACATTATTATTATTAGAGAAGTGACCTTAACGCATACAACGTTAAGGTAACTTTTTAAACGACTGGAGTAGATTCGATTTCTTTAATTTTTTTATAGAAGAGGGGGCAAACGAGCCGCATGCTCACCTGATGGTAAGTGACTACCACCGCCCATGAATAACTGCAACACCAGGGGAATTTTAGTTGCGTTGCCGGCCTTTTAGATATGAGTAAGCTCTTTTCTTAAAGGTCCCTAAGTCGTATCGGTCCGGAAAAATCGCCGGTGGTAAGCTATTCCACAGAGGGGTCGCACGAGGAAGAAAACTTCTAGTAAAACGTACAGTGGTGGACCGCCAAGCATCCAGATGGTGTGGGTATCGTGAGTTTTCACGCGCTTGCGTTTGTTAAATTTGGCGGTTGAAATACGAAACGATATGGTATACTGCAGAACATAAGGTTCCTAAGATGACCAAACAAACATGTACTGTTCCCAACCAGCTAAGCAGCAGTGGAAAAACTTTTTCAGTCTCCTTTATAATCATGGAAAGAGTTACCTCCACCTTTCTCAATCCTTTCTAACTTTTATTACAACTTACTGTCTATTTTGCCGTAAGCAGTGTTGGTAAAATACAATTTGCTGACATTTTAATATCTGTGTTCCCAGGGTGTAGCGGCTATCGACAACGATTTCTCCCATGCTAGTGCCAACATCACTGAAGGAGGAGTTGGGTACTCGTACGTGACAGTCAGGATGAAGAGCCAGAGACATCATCCGCTTAACTTCGAAGTTGAAATTTACGTCTAGTCGATTTAAAACGAATTATGCTCTGCCTTTACACTGTGCCATAAAACATGTCATCTGTCAAACAAAATTAATGTTGACATATCTGTCTGGTCCCACAATGATATCACAGAAATTATTATTATATTCGAAACTGTTTCCTGCAGATCTATTTAAGGATCCTTAAGATAATATTTACTGGGATATTATTCTGTTAGTTAGTAGAAATGTGGTCATTAGTAATTTATGTAAATAAACAAATTTAAGATGTGTCGTTCTGGATCTTTCGAAGTTATCTTTTGCATACATTTACCGAACTTATAGTTGAAAGTGTTGATATTTTAACGTTCCTTTCTGTATCCGGGTGCGATCTCCGTCGGCACTAGTGCAATTGTAGTTGCAATTTTAAGTATGTCTTGATTTAACACATACTTGTTGGTGAAGGAAAACAATGAGCAGCTACGCGCAGTTTTAATTTCCTTAATGCATAGTGTGATAAATATGCAAAAATCACGTTAAAACGTGCGCCTGAAGCTGGATTAAGCAAAACTGATTTTATTTATTTGACACGTCCGTAAATTTAGGCTTACTTTTATATGTTTAATCATTGTCATTGTTAAATAATTATTAGTTTAGTTACATACATTTAATTTAATTTAATTAGCAGAATAAATTGTATATTTTTAGTTGTGTTTTTCATGTGTAATAGAATATTTCAATTATTTGTTATTTACAAGAAGATATTGGATATTGCAATAAGCTATTGTTTTTAATTAATTTACAAAAAAATGTAAAGTAACTGTAAGCTGAATCGTCACGACCCAAGTGTGATCACAATGGTACGAATGTTGTAGCTATGTAAATAAACCGTACGCATGTACCTTCCATCATTTCTATTTCTTATACATTTTAACTGATAGATGGAGAATATATTAATAGAATTTTACTTGTAAATTATTTATTATATGCAATTCCCTCGGTGTAGCAGTTGTTCTTTGGCGGCGGTCGACACTTGCCATCAGGTACACTTATAAATTCACATGTCATAATTGTAATTGCAAAATAATCTTAAAGAGTACGTTGGAAAACTGATTTTTTCAGCTTGTTAAAAGATTACTTCTTCTCTAACAAACATCATTCAATTTTTTTATGATTTCATTTGCGATAACCGATGCTCCAAAGTGCCACCTGAGTGCAGCTTCGCTCTCCTTTCATAGCACATTAATTCTTCAATATTTTGATAGAATGCTACGAAGCGGAAATTGGCTTTAACAAACTTTTCAGTTATGAATTCATTGAATATTTCGCGCATTGATATTATTATTATTATGACTGCATAACAACTGAACACACTTATAAATTCACATGTCATAAGTTTCTCAAATGCATAAGAGGGTGTTGCATGTTTTATGTAATGCTTGAGGGCCAACTTTTAGTACATTTTAATATGGAGAATATATTATACTGTAAGAGATGGTAGTTAATAGTTCAAAGAGGATTCTTTTGAAAAATATATCAGCTTGTATACTAAGGCCCATTGCTGTTTATATATCTGAAGTATAGAAAACAATTTTCTGGAAATTCAACATGCCAATTTTTACCTGTTTATCCCACAAACCCTCATTTAACTTTGTTATTTTAGAATACATTTGTGATTATTCTTGTTGAGTAAATATAACCATTTATAATAATTATATTTACGTTTTTCAATCCTCATATAAAACATATTAATGGATTATCATGGAATGAAATGCACCGTAATCAAATTAAAAATTATAGACGTATTAAAAATATAGTTAAATTGTTATACTTTTATAGGCAATCAGGTTATAATTTAATTTGACCGATAACTTTAATCCGACAATTGAAAAATCAACTCTAAATGAAATAAAATAAAATATTATTTGAAATATTAAGCGATATGATACGTCAGCCTGGTGATTGTAAATAGGATCAAAATGTTTTGTCATAGTTAGTCATAAAATTGTAAATAATGTTCTAGTATTATTTTCAAAATCATAATAATTAAAATTGGCCGTGTAGTGACACTAAGAATATTCACCATCATTATTGTGGCGTGGGTGACGTAAGAGGTGACGATGACGTAAGAGATGTCCACTCTGTAGTAAGCCTTTTCCATGTTCGTGTACGCACAAAACACCTTTTGTTTTTGGCTAAATACTTCTCCGCGATAACGCGCATAGAAAAGACTTAATTCTTACATTAATCTAAAATCTCATCTAAATCATTTCTAGATTCAGCTTGCAGATCACTAAATTTACCATCAGTTTCTTTCATAACTCTTTCAATCAACACCTTAGCGTGCAGTTTCCCACAATGCTAAGCAAGCTGATGCAAATGCCACGTAGTTTTTACATTTCTACTGTGTGTGATCCTTTGGGCTTATATATTGGGACTATAACGGCTTGCACCAGTCTCGCAGTATTCGCTTCTGTTTCTAACGTAAATTAAATAAAGTGCACCGCAGGCCTGCCTGAATGGAGACTAACCATTGGCGCAGGGCAGGATTATAGTGCCCAAGTGTATGCGCAAGCACAGGTGCACTCTATTCGCTCACTCTCACAATCCAATAAGACGTTAAACCGACACGACCGTAGAGAGATCAGGCGCAGGACCAACGGCTTTACGTGCTATCCAAGGCACTGGGTTGAGACACCGCCAACTTCTTAACTCCGGGCAGCAACTGAGAATGTCTTGACGGAATAAAATTATAATTTTTTTTGGTCCGACCCAGGATTCGAACCCAGGACCTCATGACTAGCAGTAGCAATAGCAGTGGCAGTCAGAAAGAGTTCTTCCTAGTAACGACTTAAAAAATTAGAAAACTGCGGCTGCTAAACCAACTGCGAAGCGTGTTAACTATGGCAAATATCACACTTGTAAGGCAATCTACGGGGAGACCTATGTTCAGCAGTAGAATTTTGATAAGCAGCAACGTAACGATTTATTTTTAAAACTAAACGAATACTTTTTTTTAAACGAGCCTCTAATATTTTACGAGTTGTTTGATATGTATGCACGTAAAATAGTACAAGTAACGGTATAAACAATCTAATACATACTCCCGTTAACAACCCTAAATAAGCTTCGAAATGCTTGTATTCACTGTGGTTCACCGATTCAAACTTAACGACGTCTTTCTGAGCTCGCAGTCTGTAACGTACCATTAAGCTTACGGCGGTAGTCACTTAACATCAGGTGAGCCGCATGCTCGTTTGCCCCCTCTTCTATAAAAAAAAAAGCTACCGTCGCTTCGTGTGTACCTATTTAGGTATTATTTATTTTTTCAAAAATCTTTAGCACGTTCACACCAGAATTTTACCCTGTATCACGGAAGCAGCTTATTACGTAACTTCCACAAGGAAATCATCCAGACAAGGAACAATTTTTTTAACTATTCTAGACCAGCGCTTAACGACAAACTCACCTGATGGTAAGTAGTGGTGTAGCCTAAGATGGTGAATCGCACTGACTTAACAGAAACCTATTCACTCCTGCCTTGACCTACACTGTAATCGGATGCAAAAACAGATGCTGGCAACTTATTCCACTCCTTTGCTGTACGCATAATGAACGACGTAGCAAACCGTTTGGTTCGAACGCGTGGTAAGTCAACAACGAAAGGGTGGCGACTTTATGAACGTCTGGTTGTCCGACGGTAGACGGAAGAGGGAGGAATTAAATAACGCAATTCCTGCGCAAACTCTCCGTAATGCATCCTGTACAAAACCGAAAGCCTAGCTACTTTGCGCCGAACCTGGTAAAATTGGTTTTAACCAAATTTAGATCACCAATAATCTCTTAGCACGCCTTTCCATTTGTAGGCTATGCCACTCGCAACAGTTACTTGTAGGCTATATTAACACCTATCCCGTGCAAGATTCAGCGCTGCAACTCAACTACTGCACATGAAGCCGTCATCTACGAGGATATATCTACGAAGGTAATGAATTTCATAATTCAGTTTTCCCCTACGTCTTGACGTCTGAATATTCCCAAATTTCGCAGACGTATTAGGAACCGATGGATGGCAATATAATAAAAATAGTGACCAATACCTGTTATTCCTACCGGGACTATCACAGATGACAACACAATGTTTTCTCTGATATGATTACATCTCTACATAGTATAAAACAAAGTCGCTTCTCGCCGTCTGTATGCTCACATCTTTTTTTATAGGATAGGATGACAAACGAGCAAACAGTCCACCTGATGGTAAGTGGTTGCTGTGGCCCATAGACATTTACATCTATCCTCGATTACGAATCGAATTACACATGCGCTGTCACCCGTGAGGACTAAGGCTCACCCATAGAAAACAACACAGCAGCATTAAGCTACTATTTTACGCTGGTATTCTGTGAGAGCGTGGTCCCTCCCCGGTCGAGCCGACCCGTTCGTGCTACGACTGTACTACTAATATAACTGCAGCATGGCTCAACCACGTCGAGTCTCTTTTAAACTGCGCAACGGATTTTGATGCGGTTTTCACCAATAGATAGAATGACTCAAGAGGAATATTTACATGTTTAGTACATGCATATGTTGTGGACATTAAAAAAATCACCCGAACGAAGCCGGGGCAGATCGCTAGTTTACTATAAATCCGAGGTATGGAGGAATTTCCATATTCGACGTGTATGTTCACACCTTTCTCGGAAACGGCTGAATTGATTTCAATGATTCTTCTTTTATTAAAAAGCGATTAGAATTTAGAGGTGATCTCATATATATTTCATAAGTTTTATAGGTGGCAAAATAGGGGTGAAGATTTTAATATAATTAAAAAATATAAATGGTAGTTAAAAACTAATTAGGCGACATTCAAGTACGTAGTGATCGCAAATCACTAAAAAGGATAAGAAAATTAAAACTCAAATAAAAAGAAAATTAACTTCAAAAACGAAAAAGATTAAAATCATTTAGACATTATATGAGTAGTTTCTGTAATCGATATTATATTGTCTTAACAACGACTTGCGAAGCTATTATCTGTAAATTATTTTGTTCTTTTTAGTTTTTGAAGTCTGGTTTTTATTTTCCCTTAAAAGTTTAATTTTGTACGCATAAAAGATTCGTATG
>DWHP01003351.1:0-13475 GCA_018247895.1 Parnassius honrathi
GTATTATAACAAGTTATTATTTTTATATCAACAGCAACAAAAATGGTGTTCAGTACGTATGTTAAAAATAAAATGAGTTCATGTTGTAAACAAGTCGAATGAGAGGGCGCAAAGAAATGGAGTGTTTATCGCGGAATATAAATTACATTATTATTAAAAAAAATTATCTAAATTAATGTCTTCGCACAATATTCAAGTAAATGTATAAACTGTACTGGTTTATAAGATAATTAATATGGTTTCAGCAAAATATATTGTTTATTATTTAAATAAGAAAATATAAAATGACAACAAGTAACTTTGTGTAAATAAATTAAAATTCGCGAGGACACAAGCGTACCTTTTTGTAATGGGATAATTATTTTTTTGTTCTTGTCTAATTTAACGCAGTCATGTTCGGAATAAATTTTAGCGCGTAGGTCGCGCTAGTATATTATATTTTAAAAAGAATCTTTTTTATACACTAGAAGGCAAACGAGAATACGGCTCACCTGATGGGCAATGATTGCCGCCAACCGATGGATGTCTAGCTAATCAGATAAAATTTGGTCGTTACCGATTCAAAACGCATTCCGTAATTAACGCCAGTCGGCATAACACCAAGTCTTTTAGAGTTCAATTTGGCTTTCCCTTTTTGGTGGCAGCGTAAAAATGTACGTCAATCGATATGTCGGCGCTGAGGATTCTAATAATAGCTGAAGCAACTAAGGAAGTGCCCTGATATTGAGGAGATACGATAAAGGGCGTATTTTAACGGTAAATGCATAAACGTGTGTCTTCGGAGAGTTTACTAGACGAAGTTTTTTATAGGATAAGGTTGACAAACTAGCACATAATCCACCTGTGATAAGTGGATGCTATAATCCATAGACATTTACATGTATTATCGATAAAGAGTCAAAAGCAGATGCGTTGTCACCCCCGTCGCCAGTAAAAAGGATCTCCGCTTCTCTACACTCACCATTCGAAAAAGTAGCACTATCCCGCTTTTTCACATGGGTCGCATTCAGTGAAAGCATGGTCCTACGCCGGTCGAGCCGGCCCTTTCATGCTGCAAGTATAGTGAACATAGTTGTAGCGTGGCTCTAACCATATTAAAAAAGATAATGAAAAAGATATGGCCGGTGAACAAGCATTGTAATGCTGTCTTCGTCATATTGAATTTTAATAGTTTGCAACAAATCATTCATACACAGAAGGAATGAGGGTGGGTGATATCACGTAGCCTTATGGAGCACCATTGACACTGACTTTGATGCTCCAATCTGCAAGAAAACTGGTGACCCAGTATTTCTCGGGGGGCCTAAAGAAATAAAGCTTCGAGAGAAGTACTTTGTTCAGATCACCTAATCAGTTAGTGCTTCTCAAGGTACCCATGAGTTGGCAGTTAATAATCAATTTAATTATTTTAAATACCTACTTAAGAATTTTTGTAATATTTTATTTTATATGATCATGAGTTTTAATATATTACGTAATCATGTGTTTATGAAGGCCAACTTTTAGCGTAGGTATATTTCTGTAAATTCTAAAGCAAGGAACATATTTTATTGAGCCGAGGCAAAAGTTTCATCATAACATTTGACTACAAATTATGTTCAGCACGCTATATTTTACCTTGTAACCTGATATTATCTGAAATACAGCAAATATAGAATTACGGTTAAAGAAATCGTTGCACTATAGAAATAACCGTATGTCCAATTTGAAACTTATTCAAGTAATACGAGAGCGGTACTGAAAGAGCTATAATCGAGTTTCATTTAACGAACTTCACAGCCAGCTGCGTATTCATAATGAAGAAAAACAGTAACAGAATAGAATGTTTTATAGTAAAATCTTATTTTAATACATAAATCAGTAAATAGCGTGTATTATATTATAACGTAGTTATTCATAACACGGAGAACGTACCCAAATTTTATGCTTGTCACGATTGCCTCTTATCTTTATTGTAGTTTCTGATATGTGTGTTTCAACTAATAATAATATCACACTGCACTTTTGTAAAACTAAATTCAATAAATCTTAATTAAATATTGAAATTACTAATACATTGGACGACGATGCTCCCAGCCAACTTCGATTACGATCCGTACTCCGAACACTGTCGGTAATTATCTACTGGGCAGTTGATACTATAACATAGTTAGTTACTTTTTAAACCTAACCTTCGTCTAAAGTAGCACCTATGTAAATTATTTGAGACGGGCGGTTTCTTACAAATAGAGACACGAGGAAACAGTACAACGAGATTAGTAAACCATTAATTCGTATTTTTGGCACAAATATTGACTCAGCTGAGATTCGAAACTAGGAGCTATAAGAGTCTATTAGTGAAGACTACTTCACCATGCAGACTATTTTATGTATGTGTTTATATGCACGGACAAACTGTTTGGGAATCAATATTTTGTTATATGTAAATAATAGCAATTTTTGTTCTTAGAAATATGAAATTTATTGTTGCGCTCCTTAGTCATTAAGAACTAAGATTGTATCTTAAAATTTTTAAGGGAAACGTTATTTTTATATTAGCTGGTATTCTGTGAGAGTCTGTCCTTCCCCGGTCGAGCCGACCCATTCGTGTTACAACTATGCTACTAATATACGAATGGGTCTGCAGCATGGCTCTACCACGCATCTATAATAATAAGACTAATAACGTGGGATACATTTAATGTTATCTGGAGCTCTTTTAGGAATCATAAATCTTCTTGAAAGATTTATATTTTGCACTATACCATAACAGACAGAATAAAATGAGACAAAAATATGCCGGTTCATACAGAACAGGATGCCTAATCCCCTAAGCTCACTACAGCGTATAAAAATCCACTGCTTAGCCATAGGTTTCCTCCATAGATTGAGTCATAGCCTCCATAGATTGAGTCATAGCCTCCATAGATTGAGTCATAGCCTCCATAGATTGAGTCATAGTGGGGATTTTTTAATATTTGGCACAATTGGGAAAAGGTTTACAAACGTAGTTTTTTTTTTTAAATTGGAGTTGCCCTCAGAAAAATGTTAATCTGAAATTTACAAGTATAAAAAAGTGAAGGAAGGGAAATCCACTTTGCAGTATCAAATAGCAGCAACGGGGTATTCTTTTCTATGAAATACAACAAAAACCTTTGATAAAAATCTTTATTCCCATTGTGTTTATTTGTTAGACATGAGACATCGAAAAGCAAAACCTAACTTATAACCTACCCTATCTTTTTGTTATTCTGCCCAATAAGTAACGGACTTTATCCTATTGCCTACTCGTATTAGGCATTTTTCAAACTGACTGGAAATTATTAATAATGTTGTCCTATTAATCACTTGCTCCATAACGTATCTAACAATTGATCCCGTTAGTAACTTTAAACCTGTTCATTTTAGCTCGTTCTACATTTTTCATGCTATAATTTCTCAGTGTTTTTTATGTTATTCCTTTTGTTTATTTTCGAACAACCATTTTAACGATAACGGTCATCTTAAAATACATTATAATTGTTAAATTTGTACTTTAACGGACTTTAATTTTTCACCCTACAATTAATTTTTTCCTAGTTTAAGACCTTTAGGCCAAAATATTGACCCATAGAATTTATTACCCATGTAATTAATTTAACTTTTTATACTCTATGTGTACCCTATATATACCGTATACCTTCTTCTACTGCTTACACGCTTAATTTGAAATGTTTACTGTCATTTAAGAGAAAATCGACTATCAAGTCCATAGAGCAATACCGGCCGCCTGCGGTCCGCCGGTGTCGCGTGTTGCTCTACGGTCGAGTCAGAACGACGGGCTTAAAACGTGAAACGACTACATGCTACATGAAAATGCTATTTTTGTATATACTAATACTAATTTTAGTATTTGGCCTATTAATGTAAAGAACTCTTCACAAAATAAGAATATTTCTTATATATTTTTATTAGTGTTCAAACATAGATTAAAATTCCTATTTTTATACCCTATATAACAGCATAATGTTGTAAGTGGAATTTGATTTATATGATGACGATACGAAACGAACTGCCTTTGCGTGCTAAAGCACTGCATTTCACTCGCTATAGTTTTTACATTACAACCTTAAGGTCTTAAACTAGCAAAAGGTCACGTTACGTAAATAAATCTACGCTTTCTGCCGCAAAGCCGTGGGGAAGGTACGACCTAAATGATGTTCTGGTAGATTATTATCATTGACAGAACACTTTGAGGTAATTTTCAAAGGTGTTTTACATTTTTCTTTATAAGTTTTCGTTAACGCATTGTGTTAAAAGTTTTGCGTCGTCTACGAAATATTACAGACTCGTTAAAATTATTCTTTTGAGCGAGGTTGAAGTCTAAAATCAGAAATAAAAGTAGAGAAATACAAAATCATATATATATACTTCTCACGATTGGGCTGGGGCTTCCCTCAATATAATACTTAATCGAACTTAAGCTGCGCGGGCTTTAAAGCCGTGAACTCTTCCAAGTAGACTAAGCTTTTGATGAGTGAGTCACTAAGGGATAAAATGACACTTTTCTGATCTTAATAACTCACTATTATGATTGTTTATTCGTAAAATTTAGGGTTCTATGTATTCACAGGGCTTTTCATTTTAGAAAGTAACTTGACATGTTCGTGTAATATTATAGACTGTCGATGCGTCGCCTTTTCATTTTCGTAATTGCCTTACACATTAGTTTCTAGATTAAGTGTGAGATTTGAGCTTATTAGTAATTGTTAATGTATTTTCATGCTTAGTCTTTAACTTTATATAAAAATATCTTATATTAATAAAATTCATAAGTAAAACACAGAAATAGATAAACAAATCTCAGTTCTCAATAAACCCTAACGACAATTCTTTTATACTTTAATCATTGATGCGTGAC
Organism: Parnassius honrathi; assembly: GCA_018247895.1. Lineage (NCBI taxonomy): Eukaryota > Metazoa > Arthropoda > Insecta > Lepidoptera > Papilionidae > Parnassius > Parnassius honrathi. The sequence continues at coordinate 4,880 of DWHP01003351.1, forward strand.
CCAACTAAACAGCGATTGAAACAAGTTTGTTATCTCTGAATGACCGCGTCTACAACCCCTCTATACTATGTTTTGTGGTAAAACCATAAGCGATAAAGAATTATATGGAGAAGGATATTATCGTTTTCCGTAGATGCTACCATAATACTTATAGTGCAATTGTCCGTCTTGCTACTGCCTAGGGAACAGACTTATGTGATGATTAAACTTCTTACATTAAGATATAAAATAAAACGAAAGCAATTTGTAACGATAAGCTAGTAGACGAGAACAACTGGGTCAGGGGTGCCAGCCGTCCTTTAGCTCCCCTCCTCGTAAGAGGACATCGCCTCCCCCTATTCTTCTCCATACCCAAGGTGCGATGCAACTGTGGTTCCGGCTCCGACCGTTTCAGCCACAGAGGATAGAGTGGCTCGCCATATCAACACTGCTCTTCCCCCGTGGCCTCACCAACCTCAAATCAGCGGTTTGACCCCGGTAGAACCAACAGTCTTCTTCTCTCGTGGAACCACCACCGCTACATTACCTGTAACATATGCACGACGTTGCAACTTTAACACGTGTTACTTTGCGGTAACTATTTTAATAAAGATTTTTAAACGAACAAAATCCGCGTGAAAAATATATGTAAGTAAAATGTGGTGATAAAATGGTCTACCTACATGCCTCTCTTATTTGTGTCCACTAGCACTGTCACTATAAAACAACATCACCACCTCCAACATCTCTAGGAAAGACATTAAGACGAACGTGTTTCGCCTCTCAACAAAGCATCGTCAGAAGAAATAAACTTTGCGAACTGCTACTTACTTATTATTTCGAACGTACATAAGTTTATAAATCAAGCTTGGGCTATAAACATTTTATCCGGCAAATACTATTTACTTATATTCCTTCGTTAAAGAAGAAAGTTTTCAATTAAAACTCCTGTGGGCGCCACTTGAGGGTAACTCAGATCTTTTTTCTGAAGTGATAACGGTCGGTAAATCTATAGGCGTTTCCGCTGTTTCCGCTTTTAAATACAGCAGCTATTTCGTGAATATGTTACAATGCCATCAAAAACATAACATGTAAAAAAACCAAGTCTCGCAAGTCAGTTTTTCAACCGAAAAAGTTGTGAGATCCATGTAATACCAAATCGATTAATTTATTCAGTCCCTACTTAAGATTCCTAACAACATCTTATAGCGACCATATTATCAATATTAAAAATATTTTATGTTTCAAATAAATAGATTGACTTTGGCCATCGCATTAAAACATAATTTATCTCACAAGATATAGGCCCTTACATATGAAATTGGCGTTTTGTACGGGAGGAATATAAAGTCACATTTTTTTGTAAAATATATTTAAATAATCAAAGTATGCACCTTTGTTATCTATGCATTTTTTCCATCTCACAGATAGTTCATTGATCCCTTTACTAAAGAAAACCATGGGGGCGACAATCAATAAACTCTTTGAAGGCGGTTTGGACTGCCGCATTGGAGTTGAATTTTTTTCCTTGCAAGAAGTTGCCCAAATTCCGGAAAAATTGATAATCTGTTGGAGCAAGGTCCAGGGAGTACGGTGGATGTCGCAGACATTCCAACTGTAGCTGATCTAACTTAGTGGTTGTTTGTTGTGCAATGTATGGTCTTGCGTTGTCGTGAAGCAGCAGTGGCCTTGAGCGATTGACCAATCTCGGTCGTATAGCAGCTAGTTCTTCCTGCATGGATTGCAATTGCTGACAATAGATATCTGCCGTAATCGTTTGGCCAGATTTTAGAAAGTTGTAGTGAACGACATCGGCATTAGTCCACCAAACACTCACTTGTAAATTTTTGTGTTGTTTGTTGAGTCAATTTTCGTTTAGGGCTGGGTCTCCAGGATTCAGCCATTGCGACGACCGCTTCCGATTACAGTACAGTATCCACTTTTTATCACAAGTAATGATTCGATTTAAAATCCCTTCATTTTTGTGTCAGTTGAGCAAAGTAACACAGCAGTCGACACGTGTTTGCAAGTTTGATTCACTCAATTCATGAGCATCAAGTGGACTAATACAGTTTTATCACTTACCCCGAAACCTGCTATCTCTGAAGTGCATTATGATGGATCCGCTTCCACAACAGCCTTTATTTCTCCTTTTTTCACTTTGGTCTCCGGCCGCCCACGGGGTTGGTTGTGAAAGCCAAAATTTCCAGAACGAAAACGTTGAAACCAAAAACATACCGTGCTTTCTTTTACGACACCAGCGCCGTATACATCATTAATCCTTCGAGCTGTTTCTGCAGCACTGGTGCCACGGTAGAACTCGTACTCGTAAATATACTGATATTACATGTTTTCCATTGTGCATCAAAGAAAAAATATAATGAGGAAAAAACTAATGTACCAGTTAAATGAATTTATAAATTTGAATTTGGAATTCTTAAGCAAAGAGGAGATATTTCAGATCAAATTGGTCAGTACGACAAGACGCTAATTTCATATGCAAAGACCCAATATTAAATTAAATTGTAATGTTTAGTGCGATTGCCAAGTCAATCTATTTATTTAAAAACACCAAAAATATTTTTAATGTTGATATAGTCACTATAAGATGTCGTTAGGTTAGCTAATTAAGTAATAACTTAAAACAGAAGGAACCTTAAGTAGGGACTGAATAAATTAACAGACTTGGTATTACATGGATCTCACAACTTTTTACGTTTGAGCAACTGAGTTGCGAGACCTGATTTTTTCACAAGTTGTGTTTTTGATGCCATCTCATTTCTTTTCGTAGATAGTTCTACTTTTTTCCTTACCGGTACCTTCTACTTCTTAAATACCAACAACTGCCTATCTACACCTATTATTTCATTCTATTATACATATACAGGTACACTGATTCATTCGCCGCAAATGTAACTTTGTAATCCTATATATTTATATGGGATTACAAAGTTATTTATGCAGTTTTTGGTTTTCGAAAACTGGACCGAAATTGCAAAATACTAATTTTTCCTTGATTAATACACCAAACACTAATTGTATTCTAAATTTGAAGCTTCTTTATTTGTTAGAAGTGTCTTAGAGTTTTGATGATCGGTCAATCAGTCAGTGTCCAGTAACAAAATTAAGAAAATGACTAGTTACAATTCGTAAACTACTGGTTCAAATTAAATGAAATTTGAGCTAGCTACATTATGGCTGTAGCACGAATGGTTGAAGGACCACGCTCTCACGGAATACTAGCGTGAAATAGCAGCTTAATACTGCTGTGTTTCGCATGGTGAGTGTAGACCCTTTTTTACTGGAAACGAGGCACTCCATGTTAGTCTTTAGGGGTGACAACGCACCTGCGTTTTGATTCTTAATGGAGGGCTGGGTGGGATGTCTATGGGCCACAGCATCCTCTTACCATCAGGTGGACTTTGTGCTCGTTTGTCACCCTTATTCTATAAAAAAATCAAACGTTTCTTCGTAAAAACACATGATAACATACTATATTATTGCTATGTTAGGAGATTTTATTGGAGGGGTTGGGGTGAGGGGGCTTGGCTATGAAAGAATATTGGGAACGTTTGGAGATGAAAGTATAAATGGGAATGGTGAAACCCCACTCACCGTGTGTGCGGAAAAGAAACTTTTTGTGACGAACACTTTCTTTCGTCATAAGAAGATTCACATGTATACGTGGGAAAGAGGTGATGATAGAAGCATGATAGATTTCATAACAGTGGATGAAAGAATGAGAAGCGCGGTGGTGGATACTAGGGTTTACCGGGGATCCAACGTAGGGACGGACCACTACCTGGTCTTATATCGAATTAAGGGTTTATTCAGACGTTGGCGGCATCGGACATCTGTGTCTACCACTGCGTTACATCTTATAAGAATAGAGAGGTTACAAGACGAAGATGTGAAAGGTAAGTACAGATGTAGACTGAGAGAAAATATAAGTGATCTGGATGAATTGTGTGTGAATGAGTTGGACTTGGAGAATGTGTGGTATAATATTAAGAAAGGTTTAGTGGATGCAGCTACCGAAGTATGTGGTGTTAGTAAGAGAATGAATGAAAGGAAAGACAATACGTTATGATGGGATGATGAGGTACGTATAACGTGAAGTTGAAGCAAAAAAGAGAGCATGGCTAGATTTGCTAGCAACCAAAGCTGGTAATTCTGGCGGTATGAATGATGAGATTGAAAGAAGGCAGAGTTTAAACGTCTAACTAAGAGAATAAAAGAATTAGTTGGAAGGAAAAAGCAAGAAAGAACGGATAAGAATGATAGAAAAATATCGGATAACTTTCAGGCAAATATTAAAATGTTCTGGAAACTCGTAAGAACTACCAGGGGAAATTCAAAACAGCCTAGCTTGAATGTGATTCGAGACGAAAATGGCTGGCTGTATTCTGAATGATAAAATGTTGAGACTAAAGAGATGGAAGGAATATTTTGAAAGAGTATTTATGAGTGAGGAGACGTGTGAACTAAATGAAATAGAAATTCCGAAAGAAGATGAAAGAGATAGGGGAGATGGTTGAGCAAGTAGAGAATAGAAGAATTTGTATATTTGGGATGTGTATTCAGCAGGGATGGGAGATATGATAAGGATATTGAACGACGAGTGAATGCAGGAAATAAAGTAAATGGGCCTCTACACTCTATTGTGAAAAGTCAGAATGTGTCAAAAAAGGCACGTGTGGCAATTCACAATGCTGTAGTAGTACCAACTTTAACGTATGATAGTGAAAGTTGGGTTTGGCAGAAGAAACATGAGAGTATAATAAATGCAGTAGAAATGCGGTAAGAGCTACTTAGAGAAACTTAGTGACAGGGTGAGAAACTGTGTGATAAAAGAAGAGTGTGGTTTGCAAAGTGATGCAGTGACCAGGATTAAGAAAGGAATGGTCCGATCCGGTGGTTTGGTCATGGAGAAAGAATGAATGAGAAAGGGCTGACAAAGCAAATATATGTTGCAAAAGTGAATGGAAGAGTCGGAAAGGGACGTCCTAGGCGAAAGTTTGTAGACCACATTGGCGATATATTAAAATTGGCCAAATTAAGAGTATCCTTAACCGGCGAGCATGTATGCGTAGGTATATGGATGTGGAGGAGGCGAGATAGGTATGTCAGGATCGTGTTAAATGGAAGTCTGTAGTCTCTACCTACCCCTCTGGGTGACAGTCGTCAGTGTTTATGTTTTATTATATAACATACTATAGTATACAGTAACTAAAACTACCCGATGATCAACATCATAATATATAAACTATATAATTCCGAACCTTACTGACTTCTCAACACTGGACTCAAGACCTAAGATAGAAGTCGTTTTAAATTTGCATGCAGATATTAGCGAACCGTTTACCTGCCTGCAACTGCAACTGCAGCTAAATTAATTACTTAAAAATTGTACGTAATTTTTCGTGTGAGTTTCAAGTATGACGGATGATTTAAATATGAATTACTTACTTCTGACAATATATGTATACGAGTACACGTCTGCTGAAAGTACGTGAGAACGGTTCTTTGGTCTAAGAGAATCCATTATCTCATTGCCCATTTTGCCTCGTGGATACGTAAGAGGAAATAGTGGGAAATGACAGAAACACTTTTTGGCTTATCCAGACCGGCGACTGGTAGCAAACAAAAAGATCTAAGACTTCTAGTACTGCAATCGCTGATCCGTCTATCAAGCGTAACGGTTAAGACGAAGTGGTATTGTAGTCACGTAGGTTTTAAGGGGGTGAAGCAGACGCGGGTGGGCGATCGGCGCGCGGGGTCCCTCGCATGTTCGGCTAGCTGTTAGCAATATTCCGCTTATCTACTACAGCGGGAGATGCTCAAGTACGACAGTTAACTTTTACGAGATGCAGAAGAAGAAGAAAAGCCTTTCAGGATTGAGAGAACGATGGTGATGATAACGTATGTAGGCTGTTACCTTAATTTAATTTCTGGTATATTTCTGTTTTATTTCCACATTTTTAACTACTAATGTTAACGTTACACCACTCACTTTTATATCTGTTATCGGATTTGCAATAAAAAAGTTTTTATGCAGCAAATTTGCGTGCCTGTTAGTAGTTTTATGAAGGCAATACTAACTAGTGCTTTCCGTATAGTAATCGAGTTTCGAGCGATGAAAGAAATAACCGTACAGAGCGCTATAAACACCAATTGCCGTCTGACGTCATGAGCGGCGATGAGGTGGAGCATCATTTAAGCAAATTCCTAATTTGTGGATAATAGCTCCTTAGAAATATATCCCCATCGATTTAGAAACAGACAAACACACGTACTACTTACTCTTACTCCGTGTAGTTGTGGCGGTAAACACTCCACTAACCCCCCCCCCCCGTCATCCAATGATTTGGGGAGGCTTGTTTTCAGCAATGGACTTTTTGTGGGTAGTAATGTGATGTGTATATTATATACACACCACATAGTATGTTATATAACATAGGTACATATATAACTGTCACCATTAGTTTCCGATTGGATTTCACGCTATCTAATAAAAACATATTAGTTTAAAAATTGAAACGATAGTATTTCATTATTTTATATAGTAGTTAGAATCATTATATTTGCACTAGAAACTATGCAACACTTTTTTATCTTTGTTTTATGTTCAGTTAATGATATTTAAATAATTAAACTTTTAATTAAAAAACCGACTTAAAAACAAAAAAACGGAGCTATGGTATAGTTTACTATGTTTCAAATTGTTATTTTACCTTTTGTTTTGAAAGTGGTTTTGTACCAAAAAGATTGACTTTATAGTCTTTGATTGTTTTACGTCTTTTGAGGGCTAAAGAATATCACCAGTTTAAGGTAACAACTAAAATATCGTCTCAATTTTTGCATTAAAATCTCCATTTTATGTTGCACCGTTTGGAATGTCTTTTATTCAAAATCGTAATCGACCATCCCTGGAGCCGACTAAAAAAAATTGGAATCAGTTTCCCGGAAATCGAAAGTATATAAAACTTGCTCGTTTTTTGAACTGTGATAAAACAGACACTAGCCTTATTCTCCATTTTATCTTTTGTACAAACATCGTAGAGTGCCCGTGCGCCGAGTGGAAAACTTTAAATACATTTCAGATTTCACATAAAGAATATTTTCTTTTTTTATACATCGATGAACTCATGTATTTATAATTTTCAAAGACGTGTACCTTCACAATGTGATAAGGTTTCTTTTTGTCTAGATGGTTTTGGTAACAACTTAGACTTCCACGGCTGTTTTCAGTGAAGGTTTAAAAGAACCGGCATACATGCAGCCTATGAGAGATTACTATTTTCCGTCAACGGGAATGGTTTTGTACAATAATGGACATTTACGGGCCAATAAATAATAAGATAAAAATATTATATAATAAGATGTACTCGCCTCAAGCACATAGTAACGAGGTCTAAAATGCAAGATTAATCTAAAATAATGGACTTGATTTTTAAAATGTTTTAATCCCAATAAAATGGAATATTTTATACTATAATTCTAAATATACATAAATTACACAAAGATAAATACTCGGGCCGGGAAAAAACATAAATGTTCCATGAATTTAATCACTGAAGTAAATCGTATGTTAATGACTTCTTAAAAAAGAAAACACACTTTTATTTTTTAAGAAGTCATTAACTGATTTTCAGTCCGGCCGGTTCGCTCTTGTCATGTCCAATATTTTTAATCATGGTTATTTAAGATATTATACTCATAAATAAATAAAAAAGGAATATTAAACTAAACCACTTATCTTCAGTTTACTGATGCTGTGTCTTTACTTATAAATAGTAGAGCAACGATAATAATACGTCTTAATGAGCATTTTTTGTTCATCAAGCTGCAATAATTTAGCCATAAATTTAACGGAGTTAGTAGATCTATAAAGGCGATTAATCTATACGTCAATTGGTTACGTTTGGTTAACCTTGAATATGTATTCATTAATATTATTGCATTACTCGTTTATTTCCAACACCTAAACTAGAAACGTTGACGTCAGTCATTTACTTATGTCTCACGACAGCAAAAATATTACAAGTAGTTTTCTTTAAAACATGTTGGGTTAAGAAGTATAATGTTTAATAAATATTAATATTTCAATAGCTTATATTTAAAAATAAGTATAATATAGGCGAATGAGATACATAAACTATCGTGTTTTGTCGGCGTTAGTATATGTACCATCCCGAAAGGACCCACAGGGCGTTGGCTGTTCGCTGTAATGTGATGGCCCGTAGGATTGCGCGACGTAATAAAGAAGTAAAAATAACAATTTTTAAATCGTATTATCCGTGCTTTGCACATGCAACTTGTGGGTTAGATATACCCAGCGGGCATACAACGTCCTGCGTGTCCAATACAACAATCTGTCCAGGGTGCTGTGGGGATTGTCGCGTTATTGCAGTGCCTCTGCCATGTTCGCTGAGACACACACGGATGGCTTTCACGCCATTACGTTATACGTAGAAAGTCTGCGTCGTTACTGAGTCGACTTAGTACCTCTACCAACATTATCCTAAAAACACCTGCTGATAGGTGGGATTCTGCCATTATGAGGCACTGGTTTAGTCTGTGTAGTATTAGATAAATGTAAATAAATAATATCCAT
>DWHP01003352.1:0-13475 GCA_018247895.1 Parnassius honrathi
GTCTTTATCTATATTTTTTTTTCTTGAACGCTCTTCTGAAGAATTACAAAGCGGTTTATTGAGCCGCGATTAAGTGCTGTTTTCCAGTCATAACGAATTGTCTCGCACGCAGACTTGAATACCTCCAACCTCCCGAACAAGCCGATTTTCGAAAAGGGTTTGGTACCAGAGACCCCTGGGCTAATTGTACAGAAGACCGAAGACTGCAATCTGCCACTGTTGGCAGTCGGTATGTAGTTCAAGTACAGGTAAGCTACAATGGCAGACAGTTTGATTCGAGTACAGAAACCTACCAAACTGCAAAGAGTTGTTCAGGCTGACATTATATTCCCAATATTCTTCACCGCTGCTTTGGAAGACGTTTTCAAGCTACTGGACTAGAAAAGATACAGTATCAACAGCAATGGCGAGTCACCTTCGATTTGCCGACGTATAGTCATAATATGTCGAAGTCGCTGACTTGAGGATTTTAGCACTTTACGTTATGACCTTAAGTCTTTTAACGAATAGGTTTTAAGATAAACAGGGACAAGACAAAAGTAATGCACAACGTACATGGCATGCACATGCCGATACTAGTATTTAAGAATACTATTGCCCAAAGTTGTCGACATATGTTTACTTAAGACAAATGGTCTCATTAGAATTAGATTTCCAAGAGGTTAATCGATGGATTCAACTCTGTTAGGAAGTGTTACGGAGATTACGACACATTTTCTTCTCGCGTATTCTTCAAAACCTGGAAACATGAGTGTAAACTACCATTTCTTGGTACCAGTGATGACATATGAATCTAAAACGTAGCCCTTTATCGCTGGTCGTAGGCGGGGGATCAAGGTCGCTCAGCGAGCTATACATAGGGCTAAGCTCGTAGTTTCCCTGCGTGATAGACTTCGTAACGAGGATATCCGCAGTAGAACTTTAGTGATTGGCATAGTTCAACAGTTCAGCAAGTTGAATTGGCTGCTGCAACTTGGAAAGACAATCGATGGGAAAAATACGATCTCGAATGGCAACTTTACACCGGTAAGCGAGGTGTAGGGTGGCCCTCGACTAGATAGATGATTGTAGGTGCCTCGGAACCGAACCCTGTTTTTTAGGATTCCTTGGGATAGGTGTACTCGTATCTTCAAAAGTGAACTTAAAAATGCTGTAGTGATGATAATAGTTTTTAGAAACTGTAATTAGCTAAATTGCTTTTACACGATTAATGGTTTCCCTGCGTTAATGATTGTTTTAATTATATCGCCGAAACATATAGTTATACCGCTTAGAATGATTTCTTTACAAAGTAGGCACTTATGGATCCACGTTCAGTGAATTGTAGTAGTTACAATTATGATACAGTTTCCCTGCGTTTTTTAGAGATATATTACCTAAAGTATAGTTGTAGTGAAATGATTTATTTTGTGATTTCCTATCATTTCGGAAAAAAATTCCTCTCTTTACGAAGTTAAAGATAGGTACTAACTTATTAGTTTATTACCTAGTAAACCTGAAAGTATAGTTAGTAACTAACTTACATACAACAAACATTTGGGATGTATTCTTAAAATAGCATAATCTGCGCAAATTCCCTGAGTAAAAATTGCATCCAACAAATTAAATAAAATTTATATTGGAATAACATTACTTTCATTTATTTTAAGTTATTATAATAAAAGTCGACACAATATTTTGCGAAACACGTTTCTCTTGTGTACCAGTTGGAAATTATGGCATTCTTATGCCAAAATGAAATAAATGTAAAAATACAAACTCAGTTGTTATATATAGTATTTACTGATAACTAGGTACTTTGATAAAGCTCCACTTTTTGTTTTACAAATCATTTTTATACTCTCTTTAGTCACTTTCTTAACTAACTTATTTACTTATTTTTATAATATTTACAAACGCAATATGTTTACTCTATGACATTATTTACCTATATTGATAAAAGAGATCACAGAAAATTGTAGCTGGAAATAATTGAATAATAGACCTAGCATATTCTACATGTCTACCACTTAAATTTTTTATCACAGTGGATTTATTTTTGATTGCATTCAAGGCAAAGTAGGTAGATGATAGTTTTGTTATTGTCTTTTAAGATTGTCCAAATCTCTGTTCCTTTTATTTTAACGCTTAAGTGGCAGCACTTATGAAATATTAAACTCTTTTCACAAGCTACAATTGAAATGTTTGCCAAAAAGAATCAATGGAAGACAACAATATGGTGATAAATTTTCAAACATTTAACTCGCTTATGTATTCTTCTCAGCAAATTCAAAACAAAAAATAAACATACGTAGAACTACATAATTAAAATTACAAAAATGTCATGTGTATGTAATGGTACGCACGCACTGACATTCGAGTTTTGGCAACATCATTATCTCATTTGTTATAGTGAGATTACAGTTAGCAGTCAATATGAATGGTCCATTGCACAAAATATTAAAACAGTCTCTATGAATATAACACAAATACACTTTCATCCCTTTTGCTAACTACTTTTTAATTGACACTATTAGGTAAAATCACTTGGCACAAAGGCATTAAGGTCCATACCCTGTATAACTCCTAAGACTTAACCTGTCAAAGTACTCTCAGTGATTTATTAATGTTTAATATGATTTTATATCATGTATAACATGAAAATTGTAGGAAGACTTATAAAAATATCCTTTCTGAGAGGAATTTGACTAGCGTCTGTAGGGTGGAGTTGTTTACACATAAACTATTTACACATAGTCTGTATCCACTGATGTGTCCAACGGCACAGTTCATTGTAAATCATTGTTCACATTTTTCACTTTTTAAATTAAGTGCATAATGTTCTGGATTGTATTCGGATTCACGTTTCATCATCATACTCTCGCCAATTAAAGCACTGATACGATGTTTGTCATGACTTAAGCTGGGCTGTGAGTTATCTGACCGGGCACGTTTTCTCCAAGGTTCTGATGCAGCCATACTCAAATCTGTTGGCATATCTTCTTCCACATGTTCATCTTCACAACGTTCTTCTTTCATTTCAGTTTTGACTACAGATTGTGGATTAACTCTCGTTGGACTCATTTGCTGCCTCAAAAGAGAGATGTTTTTAATGTTTTTAAGTTCTGTAGGATTCCGCAAAAATCTGAAAATAAAATTGAGGGTTACTTATGCATACAGTACGTAGTTTAAACAATAAATCAAATTATTTAAATACTTACTGGTAACAATGGCGTTCTCCTTGGACTTTTCGTAAAATATTGACGCGATAATAGTATCTAAGTGCACGTGACATCTTATCGTAGTTCATAGACAAATGATTTTTTTGAATGCCCCAAAGCTTTGCGAGTCCAGCTGGGTCGACAATCTTGAAAACACCAGTATCGCGATTTTTCCACGCAATGTAATTTGTGTATCGTTGCGTCGGGTCATTTAATAGTTGCTGTAGGAAATCCCACAATAATCTACCATCTGGAACCAAAAAAGATCCATGTAACATAACTACATTTTACTTTTTAGTGAAATTATTGATTTTTTAAGTTTAAATTATTATCAATGATGTAACTTTATAATATTGTTTCTTTGTGACTTACTTGTGTTTGACTCGGGCATATCATTTGGAAAGAATTCCCTGTGCTGTGCGCGGTAATGTGTATGTTGGGATGCCGAGTGAGTTTGTGGTGCTGGGCTTGTTAAGGGAGTTTCTTTCGGTGAGCGCGGAGGCGGAGCAAACTGAGCTTCGTCATCTGAGTCAGAATGATTGCTACCAGAGCTTGCGGCTTGCACTGGAACTGGAGGTGCATATGCAGAAGCATAGCTTAATGTTTCTCCTCTTTGTGGGCTGCCAGAACTATCGACCGATGGAGCTGGGCTTAAGGTTACGGAATTGGATTGAGCAGCAGCTGCAGCTGCGCTGTGGAAGTGGTGGAAGCCATCGACAGCCCAGGTCGGAGTTGGTGGATGCGAATGTGGGGATGGAGGATATGGCGCCGCTCGGGCAGTAGGCGTTACTGGAGATGATGGAACCCTGCCAAGTAGTGCAGCGTCACGTACTAGCATTTGTAAAACGTTGTGTAAAACATCGCCTGCACCTGGACAACGTTCGCCCAAGTCAGTTTTAGTTAAAAGGCAAAGAGCTTTTCCTGCAAAAAAATATTTATTTTTAACGAAGATTCCTTTTATTTGTAATTTCAGTGTTATTGTCTCAAAAATAATAATTACCATTCATTTGGAAGAGATCCATATCAAAGTTTGGCAAATCGAATTCTCTCTCGCACCATTTTAAGAAAACTGCAACATCTTCTCTTGTCCATAATCTCGGTTCTGGCGGGAGACCAGCTGGTAGTTGGGCTTTGGTATCACCCAGAGGTGAAGGAGGTGGCGGCGCCCACGGTAATGGATACCGCCATAAAAGCTCCGTTGGACTAAATGGCAGCGGTAACCGCTCCATGCTTGGCCCCGACGGCAATTGTAGACTCACCACTTTCATCACGGTGATCTGTAAAATTATTAGTTAGGTTAAATATTCAATCGTTTTAAAACTAGGAAAATACAATGTTTTTAAATCTTATTTACAGTAGTGTAGCGTTTATTACTGCTACTCAACGATAGATGGCGGTGCTTTCGTTTATTACTAAAAATTTGATTAGGTTCTTATTTAAAACGTAATGCATGCATGTACATGGAGTTTCCTGACTTTTTTTAAAATAGTCTACTTGGTTCCTTGACGCTGTTATAGCAATGGCGCAGCTTTTGTGACTTTCCAACAAATATTTTGACTTTGACCTTGACCCTCGAGGAACAATAATTTATTTTTAAATGGCATGCTAATATTTAAATTTGTTTTATTTAATCACTTTGTTTTTTTATACTAATGGAATTTTAATTGCATTATTTTTTCTTGGCGTCCATAAGCATTGATTTTATTACGATATAGCAGTAAATATTAGTGGGTTATTTATTTTGTAAATTGAAATTAATACCTACAAAATTATGGTTAGGCTGCGAAAGTCGAAAACTAAACATTTCTAACATTTATCTCGTGTATCGGTTGAGGCAGTTTACATACATAAATTGCACAAGGACAAACATCTAGACCTGGACAATTACTTGTAGGCCATAAAAATACTTGTTCCGTGCGGGATTCGAACGCGTTGACCTCAGCGCTATAACTCATTGCTAAGCTACTGCACCACGGAGTCGTTTTTTTGATACACTTTTGAGAGAATTGATTTTTTTTATCATCATTACTGCCTTCGAACAGCTAACTGTTGGATATTGGCTGACTGAATTTTAAACGTGGATGTTAACGTTTCAAATAATTATAATAATTTATTTTTACCATGAAGCATATATAAGTTATGGCACCTGCTAGCACACATTTGTGTTGGGATGATTGTGTCATTGCAACAATAAAGGGGATTATCTTAACGCAGGGGAACATCCGAGCAAAAAAATTAAAGGGTGCAATGTTGCACGTGCGTGACTTATAGTAGGGCACTGTTCCCTGTGTAATACTTTTTTATTACATAAACCTATGTACAATAAATGTATTTGTTTGAATATAACTGTAGTGACAAGTAAAAATAAAGTATTATTTCACACCGATACGAAAAAGTTATGACGCGACAAAAACTTTTGTAACAACTCTATTACTAAATCTGTGATAGAAGAGTCAACAAAAAAATTTATTGTCATAAAACTAGTTGAACTTGTTTTTTAAGATTTACGCAACAGGATACTAGAATAGAATAAAATAGAAAATTTTTTTTTATTCAATATAGATTACATGTAATTCCTATTGAAAGTATTTGTTTTATTTTACCACTGGTTCGAAAAGAACCTCTGTCCTGGGAAGAACCAGCAAGAAACATAGCGGGACTTTTTTTTTTAATTTACAACGTGAACGATTACAAAATACTGAATTTTTAGGTAGTTTAAATACTTGAGCACTAAAGTTCTTATCGGGCGGGGTCGGAAATGCGTAAATGTGAGATAGCGCGACCAGTGATAAGCGCTGCCACTCACCGGTTGAGCTGATCCGGAACTGGGTATGTTTGTTGAAAAAATCCTTAAGTGACAGACGAAAATAGGATAGTTCAGCACATATACATTGTCACAACACTTCAGGCACAGTATCCGGTTCACAGAGCACCAGGCACACTTCAAAGTAGTGACGGTCCCTCCAAACGTGTCGTGTTACGGCACGCCGTAAACCAGCACCGTATCTGAGGGATCGAGCTCGCAGACGAGCGTCGCGGGTAACTCTCCGACGCGGACTGATGGTGCGGTGGCGGCGCGGGAGGACGGACGCACTCGCTGCCCCTCCGCGCTCTCCGCGCCACCGCGCCATGTCGCCACACAATATTGCGGAGAACGAGATAAAACTTCGGGAGCCAGACTGAGACCGCGTCCCATTTTTAACCACAAGTACGAAGAACATTATATCCGCAAACGTAAACCGTTATCGGTTTCAGTTTATGTTGTCAATTGACGAATTGCACTAAATTGTCAGAAATGGAATTACAAGATTTCTGACTGTTAGGAAGTTAGCGTCAGTCTAGGGTACGCGGAAGTGCTAATAGTGTTGAGATTACGTCAGCTGGCACAGATTTTAATAAGTCAATATTTCCGTGTTTGTGAGTACCTAAGTAGTAGGTAACAAGACTCGGCTGTTCCTTTATATTCAATGGTTATTATTGATGTATTGTTACTACTAATTACTTTCCTACAAAGGAAGACAAATCCTCGGCATCCAAAGTTGTTAATGATACTAAAGTTTTGTCTGTGCTCTGTGCTAGTCTTTGCTCGCGATGATCGAACACAGGAAATGTCTCAAGTCACCCGCCGGTTTCCTGGTGCAGAGTGAGACAATATGAGCGCTAACCGGTTTCTGCTGAGCTCATTCCACTAACAATATGCCTATATACTATACATATCTTTTTATTGTACCTAGCTGTGATTTGTGATATGACACTATCTGTATTGTAATAACTTCTTTGTCTTTGTTTTGATGGTCTTTATTTTAAAATTACTTATAACTTATTGTTGTCTGTTTATGCATTTTTTAAGTAATTTTTGTAAATCTGTTTATACCGAGTTCATTTCGTCCCTGTTACTCAATTATAAATCCTATCCTTTACGTGGGAATGAATTGAGAGTGCCCTAGCCAGACTACTACCGGTTTGAAACAGAAATATTCGTCAGCCAAGGCGGAAGTGGCCTCGGAATCTTTACCTGTTGCTCCCTTCGCTCGCCTCGCTCCCGTCTCATACTTTCTCGCTCTTACACACAACGAATGTCTATACTGGTGCAGCTTCGTGGTTAGGCGTTGAATAGTTTCATGTAGTGGAGTGGAGTAATTTGGAAAATAAAACACTGATGTTGAACCGTACGTGGTCCTCGTGACCGTGACCGCGGATATTGCAGCTACTTTCTTTGTCAATCTTTTGAATGTTACGTGTTTGTTTCTACTGTTTATTGTACGTATTTCGTACTTAGAGATACTTTAATTCATTTTATACTTGACTATTTTAGGGTCAAGACTAAGCTGCCCTTAGGTATTTTCGCCTGTTTTATGTTACAATACCAAGTCGTAAATAATGATAATAAAACTGGATGAGAACACAATTTTAATATTCCAAGATAATATAATAGATTTTATCAACACAAAAATATTCTGCTGCCTTTGCAGGTAGGCTTATTAATAGGCTCGGAGGGCTCGGAGCAAAAGTGAGTTATAAAAAAGGAATTAATATGTTAGTGGAAGGTGTGTGACTGCCGGGCTGCCGGGTTGGAATGCGACGACCAACGAGCGGCCGGACTCGAATCTGAACATGCGGAAGTGCCCGAAATAAGTTCATTGCGTGAGCGGCATCTAATGTAGGTAGGTACAATCTATTAAAACCTGACTGTTTCGTTGTTTTGCATTAATTTAGGTTCTTTCATTGAACTTTTTTTAAGGCCGCGTTAAAGCACAAGTCCCCACATGGCAGTAAAGCACCTACGTTTAATGTAATGTTTATACATTTGTTTTATACTTTCATCATTAAAATTTCTAACCTTGCTTGAAATTTTATTAAAAAATCACAATCGCTGAATATTAATTATCCTAGTAGGTACTATAATTTAAGATATTTTTAAAAGTAAGTAAAAAGTAAGTAGTGTAAGTAGGTCCTTTTTACTAAGTCTTGGAGTATAATATAGATATTACACATTTAAATATATGTTCGTGTTATAAAATATTTTCATGCTTAAGTTTTGCTAATAAAATTTATTTCGTGTAAAAATATAGGAAATCGGTTCCACTTGGAAAAGGAAATTAAAGACCGCTCGATTTGTGGTGCCGGGTACTAGACGGTTATGGGGGAGGGAGGGACACGCGAATTTCTGCTTTAACTTCCGCTAATGTCCGCCAGCCGGAAGAGGAACCATAGAGAGGAAGTAAGCTGGCATCCGTTAATGTTACGAATGGAAATAAAAATATCTTGACGAAATACATTGGAAGCCGTTTATTTTAATTTATTTGAAAAAAAAAACTCAATGAATTATTGATATTATAGGCTAAAAGGTTAATTACTATTGGGAATAAATATTCTCCCTAATTTAACTATTGCTTAAAGGTGATCAGATCTGAAAACCAGTAACGTGTGTTTCAACAAAATGATATAATATCCTTCTTATTTGATTTGTTAATGTAATCGGGTGGACCGGAACTCTTAAGCTTATCGGTATGTGCTAGAGCCACGCTGAAGTTGTTTTATGACTGCCACTGAGGAGATTGTAAATATCTTGACCTGACTCCATGTCTAGACCGGATACCCCGCTATTAAAAATTTCGATCGCATGGAAATGGCGGCACTTCCTTTGTGATGACCCGGATCGCGGTTTTTTTAAATTGCAATATGAGCTATGCGTGATGCGAAGATAGCCGAAATAAGTAAGTTAAAGGATCATAGGGGATTGGAAGTATAATTTAATTTTATTGATAAGCAGAACATTGTATTTTCATTACAAACTTATATTATAAATTTACAGCCTATATACAGGTCAGGCAAAGAATACTCAGATCTATGAGAGGGTTTTAAAGCAGTTGGTTTGCCAGTGTATTTTGGCAACAATTTTGAACTAAATAAATAAATAAATTTAAAACTATCGAAATTAAAATAATACGCCCCCAATTTGTAGTATATATTGATAGATCAATTTAATAATATGTTAATGCAAAATAAAAATTGTAAAATATCAGTGCCATAGGCTTCTATTCCGTTCACTTGTTACACCCTATTTTCTCCAGACGGTGGAAAATCACCCAGTGTAGTCATTTTCCCGAATTATTACAATATATTATGCATCATGTAGTTATAAATTTGCGATAGGCTTTAATTAGAGTTTGAAATTTTAATTTATTCGTACAACGTATCGTATTATATAAATTTATCCGACTTGGTGAAAATATACTTACGCAGCAAAATATGGGAACTTGAAAGTTTTCAACATTCGTAAAGCGCGTATTATGTTTTAAGTAAATTATATGTAATCTGTCGTCACTCCATTTCATTTCGTGGGTGTTGTTACAACAATAAGAACTGCCAGAAAAATGTCATGGTTTCTGATAGACGGCAGTAGTAAAATCTCTTTCACGCCGGACGTAGACTACCCAGACCGGCGACCGGCAGCAGCGTCAAAGGGGCGAGATGTCTGCTACTTCGTCAATTCGCCTGACAACGCAAGGGCCTTTTCTGTTTTTTTTTTAAATATCCTCGATTACGAATCAATATGCAGATGCGTTGTCACCCGTGAGGATTAAGGTGGAATGCCTCATTTCCAGTAAAAAGGGTGTCCGATTAAACGAGAGATTAACGAAATAATGCAGCTAAGTAGAGCCATGCTGCAGTTATATTAGTTGTATAGTTGTAGCATGAATGGGTCGGCTCGACTGGGGAAGGACCACGCTCTCACAGAATACCAGCGTAAAATAGTACTGTGTTTCGTATAGTAAGTATAGAGAACCGGAGACCCCCTTTAATGAAAACGGGGCATTCCATCGTAGTCCTCACGGGTCGCATCTGCATTTTGATTCGTAATCGAGGATAGATGTAGATGTCTACGGGCCACAGCAACCACTTACCATCAGGTGCACTTTGTCACCCTTTCCTATAAAAAATCTGCTTAGACAGGTCCCTAGGTAGAAAACAAGTTCTGCGATCTAGTAATTTGAAAGTTATTCATCAATACACCGTAATCAAATTTACAAATTTATCGTCAGTAGTGTTGAAATGTAATGCACTTCCGAATGTTCGAGCGTAGAACGCGACCTCGATTCAGCCGTTATTCTCTCGTTACATAATTCGGTGCCACTCAAAACTAGGCAACGATGTCATCAAAAACTTGCGCCATACTGCTTGCGAACCAGCACAAGCCTCGCTAATGTTACAATATTGTCGATACTGTTGGGTAATTGTTGTTCTTCCGAATACGATCATGTTTGTGCTTACGGAATGTTCGCACTTAGTACTCCATCCATTAATTAAATAATGTCACTCTCATTTTTACTAAAATTGCTTTATTATACGTGTGGTCGGTTATTATTACACCTTAAATTTAAAGTAGTATTACAAAAGTTTTTAAGTACATTAAAATAGTCTACGATAAAATAATAAAGGTATCAGATTATCCCACAGAAATCTAAATAATAAGACAACGTCTCTTTACGTCTCTGCGTCCAAAACAGTACTGGTGACCGAAACAAACGCTCCTCGCGCGCTTGTGGCCTACGAGTCACATGTGCGGCGACAAGGTCACGCGCTTCTACGAATTCTATTTATATTTAGATTTCTGTGGATTATCCACTAAAGTTCTAAAATTTGTGACTTCATCTGCAGGTTTCTCAATCGAAACATTTATTAGCTAATCATGAATTCATTTTGGCAAATCTTCATCAACACACACAGGTGATATCAATTAATAATCAATATATTCTTTGTTAAACACCAACCACACATTAAAACGAAATAAAATGAAATGTATATGTACATAGCATATAGAAAGTACAACACGCAGTCTTATCTCTCTGGAAGCGATTACTTCCGGACAACCCTTTTGCTCATTTTTTTATTATTTCATTATTTTTTTTATTTACATTTATTTCATTAAATTTTAAATAAAGTGTTTAAATTATGGATGGGTAACGCCTTTTTTAAAATGATGATACTGTTATCGAAATATTTGGATTTTTGTGAATAATTCTAATTTAAATCATGACACCGGTTTAGTGACTCAAGTTTAAATAAGTACTCCGGAAATATGAATTTGATCTTTTTTAAATAAAAATTGTTTTCTTTAAATTTGATCAACTTGACAAATATTTTTTATGGATTCTACTACATTTTAATAACTCATTTTCTTACTATCGGCGTTTCTTGTGCTTTGCAGCACTTATGATGTCATAGTTAAGTTAAACCGGGTTATCTTTAGCTAATAATTAATTTGTGTTCCGTTCTACGCAAAAGGAGCTAACAGTATCTTAAAGTCTACGGCAAGACTTTAAGATACTGTTAGCTCCTTTATGACTGGTTTTGAATTTTGTTATAATCATGCCATGCCGGTTGTGATTTTTATAGCATTTTTTTGTAAGCGGAAGTTGTGGCCTATAGAAATCTACATTTCTCCTCGGTTAAGAATTAAAATGTAGATGCGTTGTTGGACTAAGATGGAATGCCTCGTTTACAGTAAAAAGGATGTCCGGTTCTCCACACTCACCATAAGAAACACAGGGGCATTAAGCTGCTATTTCACGCTGTTATTCTGTGAGAGCGTGGTCCTGCCCCGGTCGAGCCAAACCGTTCGTGATACAGCCATAACTTAACTGTAACGTGGCGTTACTACGTACCAAGTATTTTTTTTAATTTCAAATCTTGGAAGAAAGTCTTCTTTTTAGAATATTTGCAGGCTATCAATTCTGAAATAATGAAATGGCGAGGGTGATCGCCGATACTGTAAATGTTCGGAAAGTGTGCAGACTGAATTTATCACGTACATTGATTCCGCACAGTTTGTAAAAAAGTTTATTAACATCAATCATTATTATCATTTATCACGAATAGAGTAGAATAGTGGTACAAGGTCTTTTCTTTCCCATCGGTCTTCGGTTCGTAAGGCTACATGGCCGGTCAATTTCCACTTTAACTTACTAATCCAATGGGTTATGTCGGTTACTCTGGATATAACTACGGATATCGTTGTTACGGATTACTTATATCACGGAAGCGGAGGGAACATATTTTTATAGCTAGCAAATATTCAATCACAAATTTTCAGGCCGTATTTACAACCACATACAGATGTGGTTATAAATATTATACATAATAAATTTGTAAAGGAGAAACTATTATATAATTTTTTGTATTATACACATTTTTCAGATTTCAGCGTTATATAAAAGTTTTTTTACCTTATTAAATAGAATATATCATAGGACACACTGAAAGTTCTGCACTCTTGGCCGCACATAAATGTGTGACATACGAATTTAAATGTTTGATATATGTATTTTATATTTTATCACAACAAAAAAATCTCATATATACGGATGGGTAATATCGCTTGTTCTGAATATCATATAGAAACTCTTGCAGGTCGCAGAGCAACGCTGCAGCTATATTATAGTTGTAGTGCGAATGGATCGACCGAGACAGGACCACGCTATCACAGAATACCATCGTAAAATAGCAGCGTAATGCTGCTGCGTTTCGTATGGTGAGTGTAGAGAACCGAAGACCTTTTTTACTGGAATCGAGGCATTCCATGTTAGTCCTCACAACGCATTTGAATTTTGATCCTTAGTTGAGGAAAAATGTGAATGTCTATGGGCCACAGCATCCACGTACCATCAGCTGGACTGTGTGACCGTTTGTCAGTCAATGCTATTGAAAATTAAACTATAATTTTATATGGATTTCAAAACATTATATTTTATTAAAATATGTACTTACGGATACATAATATGATACATTTCCGCGATGCTCATTTTTCGTATATCATATTATGAAGAAAAACCTACGTATATACACTTGATATCGTAATATGATTTTCTAAACAAAAGGGAAATGCCCAAACATTACTAATACCATGTGACGAAAAATAGTTTCCATTGCTATCATAATATTTGTAACACAATTTCTGTCTAGGTAAGTAATTTATACTAGTTATATTTACAGAAAAAAATACAGTAGAATAAAGTCAATTTATTATGAGACTAGCAAGCAATCCGCTCAACGTTTATTCGGTTCGATAAGGTATCTTCATCGAGCATCGTTGCTCGAATATGCAACATCGAGGAATACCATTGAACTATACTACTAACGTAAGTAGTAATACCTCAATGAGGAATAAAGAGTTTTGCCCGATATCCAGTTTCGGGTCAGGCCGATATTCGATTTACTATATTGTACCAATATACATATTCAATACCTTCCTATATATACATGTAATATCAC
>DWHP01003353.1:0-13475 GCA_018247895.1 Parnassius honrathi
AAAAAAGGAGTATGTTTGTGTACGTACGTAGTGGTAGAGCCACGGTGCAGTTATATTAGTAGTATAATTGTAACACGAATGGGTCGGCTTGATCGCGAAGGACCATGCTCTCACAGAATATCAGCGTAAAATAGTAGCGTAATGCTGCTGTGTTCCGTATGGTGAGTAAAGAGAACAGGAGATCCTTTTTCTGGAAATGAGGCATTCCATCTTAATCCTCACGGGTGACAACGCATCTGAATTTTGATTCGTAATCTAGGATACATGTAGGTGTCCATGGGCAACAGCAACCACTTACCATCAAGTGGACTGTGTGCTCGATTGTCACCCACGATTGTAACAAGTGAGCGTATAGACCAGACTTCATTCTTACTTAGACATCTACACTTATCTTCAATTAAGAGTGTAAAAGCAGATGCGTTGTCACCCTGAGGTGTAATGTATCGTAACCATTAAAAAAGCTTTCCGGTTTTCTACACTCGCTATACGAAACAATCGTTATTCTGCTGTGTCCGTTCAGCCTCTTTCGTGCTACAGCTATAATATAGCTGCAGTGTGGCCCTACCACATGGACTTAGTTATTTTGTTAGAAGCGATATGCTGCTGCCCATTTTCAGTTTCAATTTCCCAACACACACAGGACGACTATATGCGTAACACAACCTTAACTCGAAATGAAATAATTAATTATGTATATAGAAGACAAAAATGTGTCTGTGTGAGTGTTTCTTTAATTACAAATACAGGCTAATAGAACTCCTGAAGTAAATATTAAATGGAGACCGAAATGTCCTTAGTGACGACTTAAAACAGAAATGTCCATTAATTTATTCAGGAATGCAACAATTAATGGCAGTAACTCGGCTTCTTAAATAAAACTGTTCTTTAGTCCTAAAATAATGTTCAAAATTTTGTTAGAGCCACGCGGCAACTTTTGCTGTTGCAGGCATGGCTAGCTCGAGCCGGGTTGGTACCATGATCTCACAGAAGACCGGCGTGAAGTGGAAGCTCTGCTTTCGCCTTTCTTCTGTAGAGTACAGTACACACCATCAACATCGTAGCGGAATTAAATGTAAGGTAGTCTTTTAGTTGATTCCGCTATTATGGAGATACAAGAGAGTACCAGCACCTCTGTAGATTCCCCTGCTAAGCATCCATGACCAAGCCAAATATAAAAGGAAGGGGGGTAAATTTCCGCTCACGACAATAACTGCTATCCATGAATTTCTGCAATATCAAGGGACTTCACTCGATCTTGAACGCGGTCCAGTACCATCTCGACCTATCTCTCCTACCCGGGGTACAAAATAGAACACTCGTTTGTGCCCCGGGTTGAAGTTTGCTTGTACTTTTTTTAATAGAAAAGGGGGCGAACGAGCATACCGTTCACCAGATGTTAAGTGACTACCACCGCCCATGAACAACCGCAACACCAGGGGAATAGCAGGTGCGTTGCCAGCTCTTTAGAAATTAGTAACCTCTTTTCTTGAAGGTCCGTAGGTGGTATCGGTCCGAAAAAAACGCTGGTGGTATACTATTCCACAGAGAGGTCGTACGCGGAAGAAAACTTCTAGTGAAACGTGAAGTGGTGGACCGCCAAGCATCCAGATGGTGTGGATGGTATCGGTATCGGTCATGGTGTATACTAATGCGTGTTTTACGGAGATTCACGTCTTTTCTAACGTCAATTTTATATTTAAATATCAACCCTACATTTCCTCTTTTTTTCTTGTTTTATGACAGTCACTTAAGTTATTCTCAGACAAAATAGTAGTAGTACTTATTTTCTATATTTTCATTTATTTCGTTCAAATACCTTTAAAACTAAAACGTTTCTATTAATTTTATGCCCGTAGTATGTTAAAAATTTAACGTTAACGTCAGCAAAAACTAATTACATTTATGAATTACGACAACACCAGTGTTCTTCCCAGGACTATGTACTCAGTCATTAAAGACATAATTTATATATTTGTGTATCTACTTGCGTAAGGCTTATTTCCTAGCCTGATTCAAAGAATGAAGAAATTTCTGAGTGAACAATCTTTCCAAATCCCGATAGGATTGATCGAGCACCCAGTCCTATCGCGACAAACGCCGGAATTCTTTAGGGCTCCGTTTTTTTCACAACCCTCTTCCTGTTGCATATTAATGGTCTGCTTATTCCCGGTGTATAGATACTATAGGGATATTCACCAGCGGAATGCTTGGGCCACTCGGGATCAAGCCCAGTCCGAAAGAGAAGCTTTATTTGAGCGTGTAAATCTCACTACAGGCAGGGTTCGAATAGGACGACGCCAATATCGTAATATTTAACGCCTCCAACACACGAGCGTCTTTTCAACGCTATAAGTCCACTCACCCATGCTCCTTCTATCCGGAATGTATCTTTTAAGTACACTGGTCGCCCTCAGTTGTTAGGTCTTGAATTTTCTGCGGATCTCAACTATGAGCAGTTCATTGAGACCAAGGCCAAAGCTGCCGAAAGGAAACTAAATGTACTTGCTATGATGTGGCGATACTCCACGCCGGGGCGGCTTCTTACACAAGTACTCAGCACGTAGTTTATTTCTTACATGATTATTTTGCATAGAATAATCTAAATATAACCACTGAATCAGAATATTTTTTAGTATTATAATATCTAAAGAATATTCTGATCCAGTGGCCCTCTCCTTTACAGTTTGTTTTATCATACATCAAAGCTGTCAATTACCGCTATGCCGACGCAATAATTTAGTATATTTTTAATCCGCAAGAGAAATGAAATAATTTGATGTTAAATATTCATCAATAAAAATACAACTACAGTGATATTTTAACTGTATGTAATTGTATTTATTATTTGAATAAAATGATATTGACAAAAATGATTTGGTAATAAATATAAAGGTGGTTAACTTGTCAATCCATTACAGCCTAAAAAAGTCCATTGCTAACATAGGCCTCCCCCGTAGATTGCCTTATAGGGGAAATTTAAATAGTCGACAGCTAGTTTGGCAATCGCAGTGACATCCACGGGACGATATGTGATCTATAAAAGCCTTAGTATCTATAACGCTAGCTTAATAAAACAATAATAGTATAACTTTATGCACCCACATTGCAGGCATTTGGTAAATAAAATATTTCTATGAAGTCAATTTAGTCGTGAATAATATGAAAGTTGATAAAATGGCTGCAAATGAGAAATGACAAATAAAAGAGTTTGATTTTCACGAAAAATTTGATTTCAATACACTTTCTTTAGAATTCGTGGTCAATAATTTGCATTATACTATACTGTTTAAATTAAATATTGTCGCTAAAATCCATAAATACGTACCAGCATCGTACATGGGTAGAAGACGGGCGGAATCAACAGGATAAAGCAAGAACGGTCGGTGCATCTAACTATGTTGACTGTACATTATGTTGGACGGAATGGACACACCTTACACAGACCAGGCACAGGAATATCCAGTTCCACAACGGTGAGGAAATCTCGATATCTAGTCTCAACAATGTATCCTGCTAGTGCGTATTCCTTTCACCGTCTAGTCGCCCCATTTCTACTGCAACCGAAACACGCTTGTAGGTGCTAAGAAATAGAGAATTCAAATTCATACAATATTTAAAGAATGTTTTATTCGTAACTTCATTTTTACCATACTTTTTTAATATTTTCTCGTTTTTTCTCAAATTAAAATAGTAAATTTACAACCAGTGAACGTTCCACACCGGGTACCTCTTCACATTTCGACAAATTATTTAGGGCATGAATGTGTCCAACGCGCTGCCCCTTTGCGTATTGACGGACTTTACTGTATAATTTATCAGACATGCGGGTTTTCTTACAATGTTTTCCTTCACCATCAAGTTCGTTGTAATTCAGCACATAAAATTGCAATTAACAATTTTATATTATATATACACCTACGCATACAATTATATATATAATTGTAGGCGTAGGTGTGAATCGAATTGTGTTGCTTGTGTACTGTGAAATATTAGCACCTTTAACCTCAGAACTGACACGGCCCTTTAATATTTTTTGTATTTGTTTGTAATTTGAAATTTTTATTACATGAGAGATGAATTGACTGTCTTGTTAGTGTAGTGGTCGTAAGTGCAAATGCTGATCGTGTGGTCCCGTTTTCGATTGCAGTAATTGCGTCCTTAGAAGTTCTCACTAGCAGATCGGAGTTAGGAAATGGGCGGTGTTTCACCTTCATGCCCCGGAAAGTACAAAAATCCGTCTTTCTGATCCTCCTTCTGTCGTTTCAGATTATGTAATTATCGGACAAGTGAGTGAGAGTGAAGGAACACGGCGTGCACTATAATCCTGTCTTGCGCCGATGGCCAGTCTCCGTTGAGACTGACCACCTTGACTTAAATTCTGGTGATTTCGAGCTTATTTAATTTCATAAATAAATATATATATATTGCTATTCTAAATACAAAATACCGGCGGGTAGATTTCAACTGGCGTAACCAAGTTGTCAATCAACGCCATGAACAGATTTGAATAATTAGAATTGGATCCGAATGTTTATTTATTAAATTACTGCTCAGGCTATTTATGTTATACTCTGTTATATTTTATATATCTACTATAAATTTACGTAATTTAAGCATTCATATTATGTATGTTTTAAATTTTCGGTAACGGTAACTATTTCTTTATAATATATCGTTATATATATTCACGAGTTAGTGAACTGTTTGTGATTTGGCAAAGATTAATTAAAGTATCATATGACTTCATGAATTTTTCTTACAAAGATGATTGAAATGTTCTTTTACGAGAAAATAAGTGTTTTTGTGCTTCAGTTTTGAGATTTTTAGCCAACTGGTCAAGACTGTATGGTTAAGACTTGAAATAATCCATGATTTTTCGATATATTCGAGATTAATATCTTCAAGTTTACTATTGCCTCGGATTTAAAAGCAATAAATCAGCTTACATCTCCCGAACACCCAATGAAGCTCGCGCGATAATTGTTTGTCATATTTCTTTTTGCTAATAACAAACCATAATAGAATTTTCATCATATACAAAACTTATTTTAGTTCTTATCGGTATTAAGATTTTATATTCAGTTTGCTATATTTAAAAGATAAGTTAAGCCACGAGAAAATCCAAATTTCCGTGTGTGTTCTACGTTTCGGTGTGTAAATTGTTTTATTAACCATAAACTTTCTGTAAAAAGTAATAGCTGACTTCAAAGAACTAATAGAAATTAATCTAAGGATTCAAACTCAACTATTACAACAGTGTCGTATAAATAGTTACACTAAATACTTTACCTTTGACTTTTCTCAAATGTATACAGATTGCACTTAAAGTTTAAAATATTTCATTATAAAAATATCATTAAAATTGGATCAAAAACTTCCTCCTCTATGAAGTCGGCAATTTTCAGTTCGTTGCTACTGCAAATATTTTGTTTTGATTCCTTTGTTCTTATAATATGGGGATTTTGATACCATAAGTAACTTCTCTTCATGCTATTGAAATACTACTGTATTAGTTGGCGCTCCATCCTTTCACCTATTTAGCGTTTATATTTTGTTGCTAGTTAGCAGCAGAAGAATGTATTGTTGTGCTTCAGTATAAAGGGTAAGATTACCAGCATTGATTTTTTACGTATAAAAAGGAACAATCGAAGTAACATACGGCTAAATTACTTAATTACAATGATATCAGCGATGACAGCAAATTTTTGGGTTGTAATATAGAAAAAAATGGCAATTGTAATCTATTATGTATAACTTCGTCAACATTTCATACTTCAAACTTTCATTTGTAGTTTAAATAAGAAAGGAAAAAAGTAAAGTGTACACGCAAGAAGCTCACGTACGTATTATTAAAGTTTAATGAAATAAAAAAATACAATAATTGATGTTATCCCACCAAAAACCTAAATATGAAAAAGGGGTAAAATTCTGTGAAAACGACGATCGGAGCTGTCTGCCAATAAGACTATTTGCCAATAATAAATTATTTTGATGGTGATTGTCAAAACGGAAGCTTCTTTAATCATTGCCATAATAATGTACAACGTTCATAAATTTATTTTAAAATAAAATTTGTTACGTTCTATTATATTGAATTTGATTTGGCAAGTTTAATTATATGTACTAATTTTTAAGCAAATTATTATAATTGGAAAACATTCCATTACTCCACAGATGTGTTAATACATCTGCATCTTTAGTTTTTTTTTTGAGAGTGAGGATACATTATGTATCTATTATCCACCACACGAATGTTCATTTTTACAAAAGTATGGATGGATGTAAAAACATACTATTATAACATACTATTAATGATATTGTGAACAAAAAATCTAATTCCTTGAAACTGTAATATCTCAGTTTTAAATAAATAATTTAATTAAGATGATTGCGCAGCACTCCTTCATGGCTTATTTGACAGGAACGTAAAATATCTAAACCCTTACCCAAGAAGTATAACACGATATGGACATTTTTATCTGAACCATAAATTTTGCAATGTGTGACTAAGTACGAGTATAACGTTAAGTAGATGTCTGAGAAGGGCTACAAAAAAATTAAAAATGGTAACTAGTAACGATATAAACATTTAATAATACTCCATTAACCACTCTCAGTAAGCTTATAATGTATGTTGTGAGTAGATCATGGCAGTAGTCAAATGGAGGATCCGAATCCACCATCCGACCTTTCGAGTTAGCAATCCACATCCTTAACCTAAGGCTACTATTGCCAAATATTTTTATCAGTAAGGGTGAGTTCACACCGAGACGTGACGTGACGTGACACAGCACGTCACTTCACATCGCGTCACGTCTTGACGTCTTCGTCACGTAGGATAGTCGTACAAAATATAACATTGTTTTACTGTATTCAACTCGGTACTATTTAGCAGTAGAGCTCACATGACGAGTTTTAGATGAGTATTGGGGTCATATGCGGTCCCCCAATACGCTATAAAACGGTTCGACAAACACTTCTGTGCTCCATTTCTTTCTCAAGTATTAGAGAATGCCAATATACACATTGACTCGTTTGCCGTATGGTAGCAGTGTAAGAATATGCACCACTTCATTACGTTTCGTGATTCACAAATAAAATACCCAGACTAGCAAAGGAAAGCTGCGTCAAAGGTGCGAGACGGCTTTACAGCGACTGCGAACCGCCTGTCAAGGGGAGAGAATAATGTATAGCAGTAGACTTTTACGTGCTGATCTAATTCGTTTCGTGAGTTTAGAGGTTATGGGAAATGATAAAAATATTTAATAGCGCCCAATAGTATACGGTATAGTCTAATATTCTCTCTCTATATTCATAAAATACCGAAACGGGAGGCGGGATCATAGATGCTTGAAGTCTAGTACTGCGTAGTGTGGGGTGTTAATTTTGTTAGGGCTGCATTTTTTATTAACAGACTACGTGGTAAGCCACACAGTGTGTTGATCGGTATGTGATAGCCGCGACCAATGAAAATCGGCAACATAACAGTAATAACTAATCAGTTGACAATGAAAATTTAATACAACAGCCTACACAAGCCTTATTGCTGGGCTAAGATCTACCCTCATTTGTTAAGTCTTCTAAGTCTATTCTTAAAGTTTGGGAGCCGAACACAGACAGCTGCACTGCTCCAATGTGCGTTGGCAGATTTGACATGCTCTGGTATTGGTTTTTTAAATTTGCCTACGTAGAGCTTCACAAAGTTTTCCCTCACAACCGAGCCGGTGATTCGGCAATAAAAATAGTTATCTTTCTTTTGTATAGCAGGACTTTAAATTCGATTTCTCTTGTACATATTATGAAATATTAACCCTGATTATACTGTTTGAAGTAAAGTAAGATCTTTTTAATTAGTTATATTAAAAACAACATGAACACTCACGTCAAAAGGGTAGGCAGAGACTACGGACAGCCATTTGACACGATCTAACACACCTTTCTCGCCTCCTCCACATCCATATATCTAAACACATACGTGTTGGATTTTTATACCTACGCGGTAGAGCCATGCAGTTATATTATTAGTATGGTTGTAGCACGAATGGGTTGGCTCGACCGGGGAGGGACCACGCTCTCACAGAATACCAGCGTAAAATAGCTGCTTAATGCTGCTGTGTTTTTATGTGGTGATTGTCGAGAACCGGAGACCCTTTATACTGGAAACGAGGCATTCCGTCTTAGTCCTCATGGGTGACAACGCATCTGCATTTTGATTCGTAATCGAGGATAGATGTAAATATGTATGGGCCATAGCTACCACTTACCAGCAGGTGAACTGTGTGCTCGTATGTCACCCTATCCTATAATATAAAAAAGGCGGTAAGGATACTCTTAATTTTGGCCCTTTTAAATGTATCGCCAATTTGGTAGATAAACTTTCGCCTAGGGTGTCCCTTCCCGATTTTGTTCGATTTCTGATATATTTATATATTTTTTGCATATACATTTTTATGTATATGCCTGTATGTATATGTATACACAAGCCACAAAGGAGACGGTCCATTTCAAGCCAAGTCTGTGTAAAAAAAAATTCAGGGAATTTAATAAAAATAAATAATAAATCAAACTAAATGACTTGCTAAAAATAAAAATGCAATCCCAATTTTTGATGATATTACAAGATGGCGCCGTTCCAGTTATAAAATTATACGTCAAATGTCACGTCTGAAAAGTGACTTGAGTCATGACAAATGTAGGTAGTGGAATATTTTTTTATTCCGATATTGTTCGTGCAGTTGTGAACTCGTCAATGCGTTTCTTGTGTTTCGTTCGGATTTATTTGGCGTTTTAATTTTTTTTACTTGGACTTTGGATCCGTCATTGTTTGTTTGACCCGGTTTTTGTTTTATGGACTTTGTGATTTATGTGAGATTTTGATTTCATTGGTATCAGACATCTGTAGAAAACATTTTGAATCACTAGACAGACATCAATAACCTCAGCTAACGTCAAAACGACATGAATTCACCATTAGTGTTGCAATTTTTGGTAAGAATAAAATGTTAATACTACTGAAATAAAGGCAAATTCGTGAATTTGAATTACCAAAAGTAGTGTAATATAATATTTTAATTTATTTCCCCACTTGTACAAAACCAAGCCTACGTTTCATACAAATTTGGACCGTCTTCTTTACAGTTATTTATCATGTATTATGTAATATAAATTCACTTTTCACAAACCATCATGATATGAATTTATTTATTCATCACACCCTATCAAAAGTCCACTACTGTGGATAAACCCTCATAGATTTCTTATACAAGGATATTTGTTATATTTGTCTCGCAGTTTTTCATTATTTGAGATCTTAGCACGAAGAAGAAAGTTTTAAATTATATGCTGTCCATCTCCTGTTTCAGATTCTATTCATTGCCTCTTACCACACCCACAGAATGAAACGGAGCGATGTATTTTAAGTGGCTACTGCAGCTCAAAGACACCTGAAAGCAACTTCAGGCAAAGAATACTACAGATGCGTTTCCACCTCTGAGGAATACAACGAAATGCCACAGCCTTTAATTATACTGGCTCTCTATACCCTTCAGACCGGAACACGGTCGTTAACGCATTGCTGCTTGGCTGTAGAAATATGTTAGATGGTGGTACCTATCAGACGGATTCCTAAGCAGGAAAAGAGAAAAAATAAAAATTCTTATCATCATGAGTCGAGTACCCTCGATAAGGACGTATTAGACAATAAAGGGGTTGGTATAACCCAAAACTGTACAATGGCAATTTATAAACATCTATTACTTATCGCATATCGTTCCTTGGATGTCGAAAGGCGTGAATGAGGAAAACAGAGACAAGTGATGGGCAGCCATATCTTCCTAATAAAAACTAAAAAAATATATATAGGGAAGGCAATGGATGGATATAACAAGACGGAATCGTAGGTCAAAAAGACGTTCTACCTAATATGTTAATTTTTATATCCCTAAAATACGTCACCCACGTTGCCCACATTTTGTATCGACGAAACAGTTTAAATAAATAAACTTTTTTTATAGGATAGGATAACAAACGAGCACACAGTCCACCTGATGGTAAGCGATTGCTGTGGCCCATAGACATCTACATCTATCTTCGATTACGAATCAAATTATAGATGCGTTGTCAACCATGAGGACTAAGATGTAATGCCTCGTTTCTAGTAAAAGGGGTCTCCGGTTCTCTACACTCACCATACGAAATACAGCAGTATTAAGCTATTATTACTACTATATGTTTTACGCTGGTATTTTGTGAGAGCGTGGTACTTCCCCTGTCGAGCCGACCCATTCGTGCTACAACTTTACTTCTAATATAACTGCATCATGGCTCTATCACGTATAAAAACTACATAAAAATAAATATTCAGAGCCCGAACACACATTTGTTGATTATATAAATACTCGATCGTTATGAATTTTGAGTGCGCACTGTGCAGCGCTCAGTGCCGCTATTTAATGCTAGGCCCTTGCGCCGCGGAGCCACCAAATATATACTCGTATACAATTTATTGAATATATTTAGATAAAAAAATAAATAAAAACACGTATAATGGATACAAATGCGTTGTCACTCCCAGGGACTAAGATGAAAAATTCATTTTGGTACAAATATGCTGATATTTTACGTCTGTGTACCGTGGTACCAATTTATGGTCCTTCCAAGTCCGAGTTGGACAATTCGTGCTGCAGCCATAATTCAGCGCAGTATGTCTCGATCTATGAAATTTTTAGTTTCTTACAATGTTACAGGACAATGTTTTTGACGTTACGTTGTGTGAGAATTTGACCGACTGACTGATTTGAGTGACTGACGTGTTAATGCTATGTAATTAAGCCGAGTCTACCGCTATGTATAATTTAGCTGAGTATATAATATACACAATTAAGCCGAGTCTACCGCTATATATCATGTATATAATTAAGTCGAGTGCTACCACTATTAAACAGTTGACAAGACAGTGCTATAGATTGTCATTTATCGTCCAATATCCAATATCTTTTTATAGGTGTCGTAAAAGTAGACTATAGGAAATTCCAGAAAAGTTGGAAGTCCTGTCTTCCGATATAAGGCAAACAATTTCATACAAAGCATGCTACAGATTCGTTGCACCTCTGAGGACTAGGATGGAATACCTCACAGTCTGAAATTATATTGGCTCTCTTTACCCTTCAGATTGGAACACAGCAATGCCATTACTACTATTTGGCAGGAATAGGTGAGGCTCCTTTTCTGCCTTAGAGTCCGCCTAGGCCAATTTGACTCTCAGTTAAATAGTAGTATTAGTAGCATAAGTTATTGTATTGTTTATATAGCAGCGTGTCTTTGTAAAATTTTCTTTTAAATGAGAGTTGCCGGAGATGCATAACCACGCGTGTGTAACCAAGTACATACGCAGCACATGCGTTATACATGCTACTCGATGTAAGTTCGAGGACGTAAAATTGATAAGTTTTCATTATTTAATCGGCATAACTGACATAGCCCAATCAAACATTAAGCGTAAGTGGTAATAGGCCAGCAATATAGTACTAAGGATCAAAAATCGATAAAAAGGAGTATCTCGAGCGGCAGCCAGTTTTCTGTAAGCGGAGTGTAGGTCGACCTCAGCTGGATAGAGTGATAAGCTGGAAAGATATACAGGAAGTCGATGGATGAAAGTGGATCATTACTGTATTTTTTGACATCCTTTGGTGAGGTTTATGTCTAGTAATGGACTTGTGAAGGCTCGTGATAGTGATTAAAACTATATTCGCTCCCGCTTCAGCGCTTAAAGTTGAAGTGGAAGTGCAAAAATTACCTTTAACTGTTTTTGGTAAATGTGTTTTACCGTAACCTTTTTTGCCCTTGAAACTGTTTCATTATATTAGATTAGATACATTTTATCTCCTTGCATAATTTTGTTTGAATATTATTGAGACTAATATTATACGATCGCTTTATGAAGACGATCTATTAAAGAGAATGTAAAAGAATAGACGTCTTTAATAATGTAATTATTCGTTTGATTTCTTGCGTTTTAAGAGGATATCCGAGTTGTGTTCAAATTGTTTAAACGTATTCCTCTATTCTCTACCAGGATAATGAGAAGGGAGAAAATATTTTTATGATCCTATCTATATCTAAAATAATGAATTGCACAATTTTACGAGTGTTTTAATATTTACCAACCACTGCTATGTCTTTTTTTTTATAAATTAATTACTCCACTGGTTGGCTGGCTCCACCGCCAACCAAGTTTCGGCCGCGGAAAGTGGGAGGGAGAGCGGGACCACATCAACGGTGGGGTCTCGCCAGAGTCGCGGAGGATACGGCGTGTGACGCATGGCTATAGCAACACTCCTCTTCCCCCGCGCTCATAGAGTAGAGTAATATATACAAAAACCCGCGCTGCAGTAATAAGCTTCTATTTCATGCGGTATTAAGCGTAGTCGATCCCAGTCGAGCCAACTCATTTTTGATACAAACATGATATAGCTGCGGCGTAGGTCTACCACGTAAAATATTGGTTACATAAATATATTTAAAAGCACATAATACCTAAAAAGGCATGTTCATAAACATTTTAAATAAAAGTAAACGTGAAAACCACTAGCAGTTTAGCGCTCACATGAGTGTACGTAATTGAATTTTCGAGCTTTTGAGTTACATAAGCGCGTTTTATGTGACTTCATGACAATAGAGCTCAATTAATTTAAAAAAAACTTTTGTATTCAAACAAATAAAGTGTGATAGATGATGCTTTACAAATTTATCCGTCCCTCTTTTCCTCTATCTCTCTTCCCAAAACTTGTACCTCTACTGTTGTTCGCCATAATCGCCATGCATGACATCTTGAGTCAGCTGCTTGTCGAAAGTTGTAAGATCCTTCTGAAAATTTCCATAGTCACTTTTTATCAGATACACAATACGAAATAGGGATTGGATCATGAGTATGACTGAATTTTTTACGCCGCCGTATAAAGCAAAAACTTAATTAACTTAAATAACCTATCTACATGGATATATTCGTATATTTCCATCTTGGTTAGAGCCCCGCAAATTGAGGTATATATACAGGTAATTGAGGTATATATGCAGGTGAGGTACATAGATAAAATGTAAAACATGTAACAAATCGAAATGGAAGGTTTAGTTAACTTATTTTAAAAATCAGAAAAGAAAGGTCGTATCAGTTTATCGTCTTAGATGGTGTTAACCAAGTAAAGTAAAGTAAAGTTACAGCCTATATACGTCCCACTCCTGGGCACAGGCCTCCGCCCATTTTTGAGAGGGTTTTAGGGCAAGGAATTGTCCGCCGCGCTGCCCCAGTGCGTGTCCTCGAAATATTTTTTTTCTTATTTCTCAGACATGCAGGTTTCCTCCCGATCTTTTCCTTCACCGCCGAGCACGTGTTAAATCAGTACTTAAAATTGCAATTAACAATTTCATTGGTGCCGGCGGGGATCGAACCCGGTTTACTCGCGTACTGTGAAATTTAC